>CAODLS011315208.1:0-21303 GCA_948243855.1 Flueggea neowawraea | reverse complement strand
TCTCTCTCTCTCTCTCAAAGTTAAATCCTCTCTTTTATCCCTCACTCTTTGAAAGCTTGAAAAAAACACATAAAAAGAAACATCAAATGAAATCAAACCTAGATTGTCTTTGCAACTATCAACATCTTAGTTCATCAAATGGTAGTCTCAATTCTAACTCTCAACATTTGTGGCATCCTCATCTTCTAAATATGGTGAAATTACGGTGTGGAGCAATACCAAAGAGAGCTGAGAAGCATTATTCTCATTTAATATAAGTATTTTGTTTAAAATGGAGAAAATTGATTCTAACGACGTATCTGGGGGAGTCGGCCGACCGATGATGGAGGTACCCATACACCATCCCCTCCATTATCCACAAACTCTAGATCTACCACCCCTCTTCGCTGTAACTTTCTTCGACACAGACAGCATGAGGACAACGTTTCTTTAACAATTAACAAATCCTAGATCCTGCCTCTACTTCTCATTCTCTTCCTAAGCTCCACGCCTCCACCAAATCACAGAGCTTGTTGCCATTTTCGTTCCCCGCCTTCTTCTTGCCATCTTCTCCATTCCTTTCGCAAGTGCCGGTCCCACGTCTTCCAAATTCTAGATCCGCCATTGGTTGATTTGCAAAATCTTAAAATACTAAAAAAAAAACTTAAGTAGAAGGGTTTTTTTCTCCATATATAAGCCACTGAAAACATATTATACTTTACAATACAAATAAAATGCAAATATGACCAAAAAATTTTGATATTAATTCTGAAACTAGTCATTCCATATCAACAACTTGAACGACATCGTTTCCACAAAAGGAAGGATTAACCTACAAATTAGGAACCAACATCAATAATTAATAGAATTTTAAACAGGGTGAGTTTATGAACCTAGTTCTTCCTTGGCAACCAAGCAAAAGTTGAAGCTTAATACCATTTCAGTGCGCCGCCAATCTTCCTCAATTGCACCGATTTCGCCCCTCTTCCGAGAACGAGTTACGACCACTCTCTCTCTCTCTCCTTCGCTCCATCTTCCAGGTCAGCCTCTTCTTTTCTTTACAATTGTGACTGCACAGATCTGTCTGTTAGGTTTTTGAAGAGATGGTGCATCAGTTTTTCAAGCTCGGGAGATTGGTCATCGCCTCGGTAACATTTTTCCTTCTAGATTTGATTTGGTCTGGGATTCCAGATTTTTCCTTCTTGATTTTGTTAGATTTGGTTGATGTAGGAGGCTGGAGCTGTTGTTTTCTTTGCTGGGCGGAGAAGTGCCAAGTTTGAAGCGAGGAAAGAGGAACCCCCAAAGCGAGAATTGGTGGTGCTGCAAATTATCCGACTGGAATCCTAGGGGGGAATGACACTTATCATAGTCTCTCTTCTCTAATTTCTTCCTCTGAACACTCATACACTAAATTCACTTTATCATTGTCTTGCTTAGGAATCGGACCGTAAATCGATGGAAGAAAGTTTCGAAAAGTGGATGGCTGAGTATGGTCGCACATACAAGGATGAGGCAGAGAAAGAGAGGCAGTTAAAGATATTCGAAAGGACCGTGAGATTTGTTGACACCTTCAACAAGGCCAATACGTCTTGCAGAGTTGGCACCAATGATTTTGCTGACCTTAGTAAAGAAAAACGCAAAGCCTTGCATGGTTGTCGCTGCTAGAGTAAACTCTTTTACTGTTTGACCTATGGTAAGGAATTCAATGCCATGCTGTGAAGAAAATTTCTTTTGTGTTTGTGGACATATTGTCAATGAATAATTGGTGTAAAACTACGACATTATGGACTGTTGTCTAATGGTGTTTATCCCGTTAAAAATGAAATGGTATGTTTTATTTTTGCGATGCCACAAGAGCTTTTATAGCAATACCGTGTTCTTTGAACTTCACCATGTCGAAAGTAAGTTCTGAAATGAGCTTTTTCAGTTGTGATAGAATTGATTAATTTTGCTTGTTCTTAGAAGGAAGGTCCTGCTTGAGAGGAGCACTGGCAGAGATGAGGATGTTATAGGTGATGAGAGCCGCTGAGAATACAATTAGGAATGTAAAGAAGAAATGGGCTGATTTAGGCTCAATCCGCATAAGTTCCAAACTCAAGGGTTATGGTTAGAAATGTTGATAGCTAAGAAGACCAGATTAATCATAACGTACCGGAGGGTGAAAAACTTTTTTGAAGACTTTTATTTTTTTTTTCATTTATAAATACTTCTAAGTTCTTTGTCAATAATCAGCTTAATTAAAAAATATTCAGGACAAAAGAAAATAAAAAAACAACCACGTTTAGATAATTACAATTTTTAAAATAAAAAAATAAAGAAGTGACGTTTGAATTGGGTGTTCATGTAGATGAGTTTCTGGGCGGGTGTTGCGTATTTGCGTGGAATACTAGATGAATTGGTTTTCCTTCGTATAGATAATTCATGTAAACAAGAATTCATATGATGATTCTAGATATGGAATTTGAGAACTAATCGATCACATTTTAAAATTAAATTTAGTCCCAACTAAAATTTTACTATTTGAGAAACATGTTTCAGTTCATGTATTGCCAACCACATTTAGATAATTACAAATTTTAAAGTAAAAAAATAAAGAATTCAAGAACCACGGTTAGATAATGCATACTTGGAAAAATCTGATTGTATAATATTCTATTTGGGTACTCTTCTTTTTAAAAAAGTTGGTTGTTCAGAAAGCCGTAAATTAATATTTGGTAACGTTAAATAAAACATATTGTTTGAAACTCAAGTTTTTGGGCCAGAAAACTGTTTTTTTTTGTTATTCCGGATTTGATTATTGGTTGTTAATTGCGAACAAAATTCTATTTGTTTAGTTAATTAACTTATTTTTTTCTTCGAATAATTGGTTTGGTATTGCGTATTTCATTTGATCTATTTAATTAGTTTGTTAATTAGCTTACGAAATAATTTAATTTTGGAACGTGATGGATTGGTTCTCAAATTTCATATCTCAAAAATAGGTAACCAATTAAATTATAACTATTTGTGCAGAAGCAAATTCTATCTGTTGTGGTATCAAAGACAAATTCTAATATCTAATATTTCTTAGTATTCTACTATTTAAGAACCATCCAATCACATTTATCTTTGTCTCTATATAAATACCTCACATGGTAGAACATTATTCCACTAACAATAGAAGTGGCAAACGACTCAAACTTATCCACTAATTAGTATATATTAATTAATTTTGTATGTTGAAATTAATTTAATATTCTAAATTTACTTTTTAATATTTATTGTATTATGTATATTGTAGAAAACGAAAATATAAACAGTGATGTTTATGATGTTGTAGTTGATAGTAACTCGAAAAGTGTAATTGTTGGAGAGTTGCAATATCCTTTCAGAATATGGTTTTCAAACAAAATTGGATTCATAACGCTTTCTCAACATAGAAAAAAATTAATATCTCTATTTTTAATATATTTAATAATTATAATCATAATAACATATATAAAAGTATAGAGATGGGAAAAAAAATTTAAACAATTATATCTTCATTTATTTTTTATAATTACAAATATACTCTTATTTGTTTTTTAATCATTATAGATACATTGATATTTTAAAATAATTTATAATTATCTTAACAAAAAATCTAAACTTTATCTATTTTGAAATAATCTAATAATTTGTAATTATCTTAAAAAATTACAAGGTTTGAGTGAAATGGGGCATGTGATTCCTTTTCCATAACAAATTTAATATATATATTTTTAAAAAGTAAATCAAAAAAAGGGTATGCCAATATTTTAGTTATTATAATAAAAAAAATAAACTATTAACATATTCTTATATGAAATTTTTACTGAATAACTGATTAGTTTGATATATATTAGTATTTTTATTTATATATATCATAATTTTATAAAATTTCTATATGAAATTTATGTATTTATTATAATTAAAAAATAATATTTTAAATATAAATAATTAATAATTTAATAAAAATATATACAATGTGTGTAAGAAGTTAGTATTAATAAATGAAGGATAGAAATGGCGGGAATAAAGCAGACAAAAGAAAGGCAAGAAAATAGGCTGAAATGGTGGTCCTCAAAATTGCAGTGAGTGAGAGAAGAAGAGGGGAACAAAAAGGGGTGATTTGTTAAAGAGCGAGCCCATGGTGCGTCCCTTTTTTGAGTTTTCAAACTTAATAGGGTCCTACATAGTTGTTCTCCACTTCCCTTTCCTGCATTATATTTTGCTACTGTATGTGTTTCACTCTACGTATTTATTTATTTATTTATATGTTCAATTAACATTTACCATATTCCTGATCAAAAAAATCAGTACCATGGAGGGTCCCTTCCTGAAGACATTTATGCCTTGTTTTGGGACGGACTTTGGAGTTTTTAGTTCTATCATTTTCACTTAAACTTTAATAGTATGGTGATGAGACTTGGTTCATGTCAGATTCAATTATAGTTTTATTCGATATTTTATAACCATTGAACATTCTTATTGGAAAAAAACACATGGAGGGCAAGACAAAACTGATTTTCATGAATAGTTTTGTTTTTTATTTTCGCACAAAGGAATACTGGCAACAACATGGAAAATTGACAGATTTTCGGTGGAAAAGGTGAACTTGTAACAAGAATTTCAATATGTATGAACTGGGTATTTGACTTGTTAATGGAAACAGGTTAAATGGGACAAAATCGATGCAGAACACAACAGATACATTCTCAAACTTTGAAAACGAAAACCCAATTTCAGTTTTCTTCCTAGTTTTAATAACCTACAACAGCATTGCACACGTCTCTAGGCAATTTATATGGCACCTTAGCAAGCAATAATGGCGATTGCATACAATCAAGGCTATAAATTATCAAATTTTCATGAATAATTACTTAATTAACCAGACTGTGAAGCACCCCTTCCAAATAGTAATTTCTTCGATCAACCTATGATTATTAATTTTATGCGACCAAGAATGATGATTTACTCAGGATGGTAAAGTACGAACTTGAAGATTTCACAGACTAATTAAGGTTCATGTATTAATTCTCTAATGAAATCTTAATTCTTCACTAAACAATTGTAAATTTTATTTTATTTTATAATTATCCAATAGGCAAACTGTGCAAAGCCATGTTTGAATCGTTAAATTGAAAAAAAAAAGTCAAGCAGTAGCAGTGTAAATAGAGCTCATAAAGTTCCTCTTTTTGGTTCTCTTTTCTCACTTTTTTGAGTAACAAATATATCAGACACTCACTCTTTGCTCTCTACTACTGCACAAAGCTTCAAAATCATCAACTCACAAGGCACTAACAAAACAAAAGTGAAGAAACAGAGTTCTCTTGCAATAATGTTAGCTTTGGTTCCATGTCCTCTTTTACTCACCATTCTCTTCTTCACTCCCTCAACATTGCTACCCTTTTCTAATGGAGCTTCTGATCACTTCCACCCTTTAGCTGCAGCAGGTATTCCATCACATTACTTCCTCTTGTGTCTTGGATTTTTTTCTTTGCTTTAACAGAAGTCTGTTTGGTTTCTGAGATAATGTGGGGTACTCAAAACAATAAACTTTGCACTTCGCTAGTTCTAGAGACTGTTCAGTGTATAGGTCCTGCTTTATTATATTTCACCTGTCAGAGTTTTCAAGTATTTTAGAAGCTTAAACAATGTGACTAATACATGTTATTAAAAAGGTCTTGCTCGTTTGTTTTTTGAAAACAGGATGTGAGTAGAAATGTAGCAGCTTTAACTTTCCTTTCTTGTTTGTACTCAAAACAAAAGGTTTTGTATTTTTTATTGCCGATTGTGTGTGTATTTCACTGTAGAGAGTCCAAATGAGGGAGGATATGAAATGGAGTTGTGGTCATGGGGGAGTGGTGGCAATTCTGTGGTGGAGGAACCCAGTAGTCAACCTTTTGAGAGCACTTCATCACCATCGTCACTTGTGTTGGCTCCAAAGAGAACTTACAGAAAAGACCCTCTTAATGGATTCAAAAGATATACTGGAGGCTGGAACATCAGTAATCGCCATTACTGGTCTGTGAGTTCTGATACCTTTGCTTACCAACTTCATTATGAAATTCCGTATTTAGTTTATTTTATAGAATTTCTTGTGATTTTTAAGTCTTAGTTTTCAGTCATAAGTACGGTTTGTCACTTTCTAGTTGGATCAAGTAGTAATTTGTTCACAAATTATGTTTTGTGCGCTTAATCAAAGAGATGGACTATAGAGTTGTTATTTGGCAGCAAAAACGTGAATGGTTTATTGATAATTTCATTGACTTGTATCATATTAATGTTATATTTGTTTAATTCTGAATTGAGTTGATGATAAATGTATGAAATAACCATTTCATTTGTTTGATTTAAGTTTTCATGTTGGTTTGAGATCTTTGAGTGACCAGAGTGTTGTGTTGATTGTAGTCTGTAGGTTTTACTGCAGTTCCACTCTTTGGCATTGCTGCTGTCTGGTTACTCGGCTTTGGCCTGTGCTTACTGCTGGTTTGCCTGTGCCACTTCTGTTGTAAAAGGGAGCCTTATGGATACTCCCAAATGGCTTATGTGTGCTCGCTTATGTTCCTAATTCTCTTCAGCATTGCTGCCATGTATGTACCTCTCTTTCTGTCACATAAACGCGCACAAACTCACAAATCTAGGACAAATATATCTAGTTTATCAATTCAAGACTAATGTCTCATTCCCGGATTGCAGCATTGGATGTGCAGTTCTATATGTCGGACAGGGAAAGTTTCATAGAAGCACAACAGAAACACTGGACTATGTTGTAAACCAGGCAGATGCAACCATTGGAAAGCTAAGGGATGTGTCAGATTATTTGGTATCAACCAAGCTAATTGCAGTTGACAATGTATCTCTGCCTTCTAGTGTTCAGACTGACATTGATGCGATTGAAACAAGAATTAATTCAACTATCGACACCCTTTCTGACCGCTCTGTGGAGAACAAGGAAGACATTCAAGATCTGTTGGACTCTATGCAAGTGAAAGATGACAGTGATTTTCATCACTTAAACTTCATGCTCAGTTTATTGAATGTTTAACATATTTTGTGTTTCTGCAGGAGAGTGGCACTTATTGTTATTGCTGCTATTATGCTTCTCTTGACATTTCTGGGATTGTGTAAGCCCCTTTTCATTTGATGAATAAGATATTAAGTATAACCAACCTCTTAACCACTTCTAGAACTATTCCATAGCAGTAATTTTCCTGAAATTTTTGGTTTTGCACTGCAGTATTTTCAATATTTGGAGTGCAGTTCCTGGTGTACACGTAAGTTAATCCGTCAATATTCATTTTTCACAATGTTTATGTCTTTTTGTTCTTACGGGACAATTCTTGTAAATTTGTTGCAGCCTGGTCATTGTCGGATGGATACTTGTTACTGGAGCATTTATTTTGTGCGGCACATTCCTCCTTCTACACAAGTAAGTTTGAAAGTTTTTTCAGCTATATGTCAATGTAATTATTTTTCTTTAAACGAAGTTGGATTTGTTTCACTTATAAAGTTGTCACTTACAAGTATTAGTTGGAAATGCTAGTGTGGCTGCAGATACCTGTATTGCAATGGATCAATGGGTGCAGCACCCGACTGCTTACACGGCTTTAGACGATGTATTACCCTGTATGGACAGTGAAACTGCTCAAGAAACCTTGACTAAAAGCAAGGAAGTCACTTCTCAACTTGTGGAGGTGATTAACCAGGTCATCACCAATGTTTCTAACCTCAATTTCTCCCCCAACTTCCCAACGATGTACTTCAACCAATCTGGCCCGCTGGTCCCTATCCTCTGCAACCCCTATTATTCTGACTTGACCAATCGACCTTGCAGTGCTGGTGAAGTGGACTTATCCAATGCAACCCAGGTAATTAGCATAAGCTAACAGCATTACACTTAGAATGATTTTGATAAAGGAAGTTCTTTCTGTGCATCAAAATTTTTTTCTCTGCCTTGAAACTTTCTGATGGTCTGATTCACCGAAACAGCTTGAGCAAGTCCGCAAAGAATCTGAAAGGCTTTTGCTGATCCTGTGAATGAAAATTTCAGACTAAATCTAATCTTTTAGTTCAACTTCTGCAGGTGTGGAGCGGCTATGTCTGTCAGGTTTCAGCAGCCGGCATATGTGTCACACCAGGACGCCTAACACCTTCACTCTACAACCAAATGTCAGCGGCTATCAACGCAAGCTACATGCTGAACAACAATGCTCCCTTCTTGATCGATCTAGAAGATTGCACATTTGTGAGGGAAACCTTTAGTACCATATATAACAATTACTGTCCTAAATTTCAGCAGTACAGTAAGTGGATATACGTTGGCCTGGTCATGGTCTCCACAGCAGTCATGCTTTCCTTAATCTTCTGGGTTATATACGGCAGAGAAAGGCGGCACCGTGTTTATACCAAGCAAGTGAATGCTGGATCAACTCAAGACATGGATGGGAACAAGCATTCTTAAGAAACTTAAGATTACTTCATTCAAGGGCATAGCTTGATGAGTTTCTTGGCACTTGACTTCGTTTGCACCTCTGTATATTGGCATTATATTCTTTTTATGCTTATTTTTGTTGGGTTCATAGTGGAATTGTTGGCTGGAAAGTAGATGTACTTGTTTAAGTTTATGCTAGAGTGCCTATAACATTGGAACTAACTTTGAAAGAAGAGCAGAGGAAGTGGTTGAAAATGTAATGATGATGCATATTTCACTTCCATATGTTTTGTATAAGAAATTGGAATCTCAGAAAATTTGCTGCCTTCAATTAATGTGGTTGAACCACTCTGTAGCTGAGCTTTGAAGGCTCGTATAGATGGTGAATTTTCTTATACTTTTGTTGGAGCTAATTCTTGTTTTCCTTTATTCTTTATAAAGTAAACCTCGTCTAAATACGCAACGTAATCAACACAAGCAAAAGGAAAAATTATAATATCCGGTTTAGGACTTTAATTTTCTTGCAAGACTCTTTCTTGCCTCAAATGCGACCTTTGTGAACTGCATGTGACACATTTATTCCTGTTTAAGAACATTTCTTAATGTCTTCTTCAGCTTGAGGATGGTATTGGTGAACTAAAGCATCAAAAAGTAAATCAAAATATGGATATCTGGTCATAAATCTGATGACAAAGTCCAACCTATGTTAATTATCGTAGATATATAAATCCACACGTCGTTAGAATTGTTGTATTTAAAAAAAATAAAAAAAGGTTACCCTACGACGGACGATGAGCATAAGAAATTGACAACAGAGAATGGGAATGATGGACTGGACAACGGTGACAGAGGCCTAAGGTTGGTGAGAAAGGCTGTAGATTGAACAAGGAAAATTAAAAATTGACGAAAAAGTGGTTTTTATAAATATAAAAAATTATCCGGTTAAAAATGTGGTTGGTGGTTTTAAAGTGTGGTGAGTAGTTTTAATTTTTCTTGTTAAAAAATTATTAAATCTTAATATTTTTAGCGAATCACAGTTTTTTGTTCATTAAATAGCGCTGAATTTTTTTGCCTTGCATGTGTTGAGCTAAAACTTTAGTGTATATTACAAAACCCACATTGTTTAGTTGGAGAACGTGAAAAGTGTTTATAATAGGAAACATCTAATGAGCTTGGCGAGATAATAATCAATAAGAGCTTTTGTGCGCATATAAGCAGGATTTTGAAAAAAAATGAGCAAAATGCTCCACCCTCTTGCGCGCGAGATCTAGCCTACTTTATGCACTAATTTGTTTTTTTGCTGCTTCTTCGTCTGAAGTGTTCAAGCCAACTATTTTGCAGCCACTTGTCAAATTTCCTCTCCTCTCTAACATTCATATTTTTCCCTATCTAAAAAATAATCCTTTTGATTGATTTTCTTCTCCCCTATTTCAAGAGACAGCCTGTTTAATTCTGGAGGACATAAATAACGAGAATTTCAAACTTTAGAATTGTCATATTTTTTATTTTTAAATAATAGAAATAAAAGGTGTAATATATAAATGAAGGTGGGTCAAGAGAATTTAAAATAGGGGGTGGGTGGGCTACAAGGCCGACTTTCTACGTGACATTCATTTTCATACAGCTCTGTCTCCAATTTGACGCCCCACTTTTTAGGTTCCAATTTCAAACCAGATGTGGCCCTTTTTCTCTCAAAATGGCATGTCTTAACCAACCAGTCTAGTCTTTTTCTTTTTTTTTTTTTAATTTCGATCAAAACTACCAGTCAATTTCAATAATGGCTATATTTATAGGCATTGATTCTGTGAGCATTTTGAAATTTTAATTATTTATTATTGCAATTGATTTAAAATTTCTATTTAATAAATTAATGACTAAAATCACCAAACAGTTTGGAGGTTGAAAATATCATAGTTTGACAAAATATTTGATCATTTTCTTAAATTTGGGCAGCTCAATCTATTGAATTTATCTATTAATAGTTACACTTTTACCCAGTGGCGATTGAGTCCTTTCATTAAGTCACAAGAAGGCTCGTGTTCAAGTAAAGGGGTGTTTTCTTAGACTACAAGTCTTGTATAAGAATAAAACTAGTCAAGTTTTCAGTTCAGTCTCAAGCACTATGTTAAAATAGTGGTGCTACGTTGATAAGATTTTGCTATAATTGATAGTCTTGCACTCCAACACTTAACCACCCGATCTCTTCATATATTTATGTTACAATCTCAATCAACCACTCGCAACCGCCATGTCTACGTTATGCTTTCTTCTTTCTTACTAGTTGGCTCTTCTGAATCAAACCCATTTTAATTAATGAATTTATCTATGTATTGATGTTTCAGTTTTTCTTTTTAATATATTTACAGCTGATTAATTTTAAACAAATTGTTTTTTTTATCAGATTAAAATGTTTAGCTTGCGACTATCTATGATTCGTCCAATTATTGTATAACTAGCTTTCTTCATATCTTCATGGGAAACACCTTATTATACTCAACACTCCATCAATTTCTATATTCTGTTTTGAATTAATAATAATGGACTTGTAGTTTATTAATATTGGAGTCTACTACAACACCAAGAGGTTCTATTTCTAGTGAGCGCAAACTGAGTTTTAATTAATTAAATAATTACCTAATTGCTTCACATGTTAGTAAAATTTTAAAAAAATGTTGTATCCCTTGTACTAGTTACTTTTTTTGTTCTATTAATTAATTTTAGATGAAAGCCCATCAACAATAGATGAAGGTTTAGCTTGTTCTATTAATTAATTTAATTAAAATATATTTAATCTTCGAAGTTTTGAATGTCAAACACTTCATGGACAATAACACGTATCCTTTCCCATATCAACTAAATTGTGGCTTCATCATAGAAAATTGTAGTAGTTGTCATAATCCCTATATATATGGGGAAGATCCACTTACACCAAAGATAAATTATTTTAACTTTTACCAAATTTATTAAACTCACAAAGAGGAAAATCCATACTTTAACGTTGAAAATCCTTGAAACATATATTTATATATAAGATATTTTTTTTAATTGCAATAGCATATCTCCTCACAAACCTAGGAGACAAAAACAACGGCATGGCAAACAAGCTTAAAGAGTGTATTTATGTAATTATATTTGTCGCGACTTGATAGCTCTAGTGGTTGGATATTACTCTATTAATGTGTAAGTTCGAATTCGAGCAATATACGTGAGTGACTTGAGACCTAATTAAAAAAAAAAGATATATATTTATGTTCATGTTAAAAGTAGGTGTGGTATCGGTATAAAGTAATCCTTAGAATTAATCTTCTTATCCTTTAAGCTTCAAGCGTAACAACATCAACTTAAAAATTGAGTTTCCAACAACTTGCCAAAAGAAAAACCCTAAAATCAAAGGGTCTTGATCAATCATTTTCGATTTAATTATTACTTGATCTACAAAATATCCAATACTTGATGTTAAAGAATTTGGGTCAATATCATTATCACAGCTGTCATGTTTCCATTACCAGCAAGTGTAACAGTTGCCCATTATTTTTCACCTTGAATTTTTCAAAAATTTAATTTTAATTTTTTAATGCCACTCAATGTCCTACTTAAAGTCTGATTTGTCTTACAAATAGGTAACAAAACCTATGAATGTCTAGGGCATCCAGAAGAAAAGACTGCTCTAATATCAAGACAAGACTAGGCTAAGAGCCTAAGACCAAACCATAGCTGGTTTGGATTAGTTTATGTAGCAAAAATTAATTTCTAGATTAAACCTTTATAATTGAGTTTTTTAGATTATACTTTTATAATGTCTCTTAATAATGGAAGAAAATGTATTATATTCCACGTTAATTTTGCCATACAAAAGAATAATTGAAGTCGTCGATATATAATTGAGTTCAGATTAAAATAAAATTTTGTTATGGTTCAATTTGATCGTTGCATATCTTAATTTAGAAAACGTTGTGCAATGGTTTCATCTGCAAGCTGTGATGACAATTTTAATGTTAATTGGTTTATAAATCTCAGTACGATCTGAGCATATATAATTCTTCAATCAGCCGTTGCAAGGTCTTATTCAATCTTTATTTCGGCATGGTCTTTTTTTTCCCCTTTTGATGGAAAGAAAAAGAGAAACAACAACTATTTATATCAATATTTGTTGAATACAACTATACATATCTTCTTTTGTTATAAAATATTTGAAGAGTAATAGTTGAATATGTAACAACTTATTCTATACGAGATACAAAATACCAGAAAATGCCTTTTTTACTCGGATTCAAATTCGGGCCTCATACGTAGCGAAACACAACACAACCATTAGACTACCATTGGCGGTGGTGACTGCATCTTCAATATGTCCAAGTAAACGAATCTCCATTAAATCCTATATATATATATATATATATAGTTCAATGGGCAGCAACACTAATAAATGTTTCAACTACGTATACACAGATCTGAATCGACAGGTTAAAAAATGTAAGGAAAAATCCATGGCAGTCTTCGATGCTTGGTATATTATTCAACTCGGTCCCTACTACTTCTAATATAATCTCTCTGGTCCCTGACCTCAACTTCCGTTAGTTAACTTTGACGGACAAAGTAAAAAGTCAAAAGTCATCCATGCCACGTCAAAACAGCAAACGCCACGTCAAAAAAAGTCAAGACTCCAAACTTCTGCCTTCCCTCTCTCCTCGACCTCTTTCCATCTCTCTCTCGTTACTCTCTCTTCATTCTCTCTTCATTCTTTCTTGTAAAATCGAAGCAAAAAACTCTCTCTTCACTCTCTGACTGCGATTGAGATGGGGACTTCGACGTCCAACTGGGTAAATGTGAAACATGGGCTAATGGGTACGGGTTTTACATTAGGGTTCGAGATATGGGTTTGAATTCGATGGGTAATGGTCTTGGGTATGTGAAATCATGGTATTGGAGTATTTTTGCTTCTCAGAGTCATGTATTTGCCTTGTTTAACCTCACTAATGTTGGTTATTGTTAAGGCAAAATTGGTGGTGTTGGAGTTCTGATTTAGGTTTAAAAACGTGTTGGTGGGTCGTCAAGTAATCTATGTTGCTCTACTTATTTGCCTTCTTAGTAAATTGGTTGTGGTTGATGTATTATGATCTGTTGAAGTTCATGGTTGGGGAAGAACTAATGTTGTGCATTTTTAACAAATTGGATGTGTTTGATGGACAATTGATTTCTAATTCATTATTGGTTGGGTTTTTTGTTTTGTAGGAATCGTTATAATGTCCACACAATTAGGTTAATACGCAAATCAGTGGAAGTTAATGTGGGAGATGTTGACGAAGATAGCTACAACTTCTTCGATTTGTTTGACGATGCCATGAAAGCTTTTGACGTCGAGTCTGGTTTGGTTCTTTCATTCCAAGATAAGAAGGGTTATTTTATCGAGAATGATAAGGACATACTTAACATGTTCAAGAGATTTAGTATAGAGCCGACAACTTTTATGCCTCGAGTGGTTGATTTGGATGACATAATTTGTGTCTAATGTAGCAGAGGAGTTTATGGATAATGTAGAAGAAATACATGACCGACACTGTAATAAGCAAAATGACCCACATCCTGAAATGCATGAAGCCAAAACCAACCAACATCCTGACCTACAAGAGTTATCTGGAAGTTAATCATAACCAGCAAGTCAATCTCAATCAAAACAAAAGAAGAGTACGAAGAAAAGGATTGAAAAGAGCATAAAGAGTAGTAGGTATAGATTGAGAAAAATAAAAAAGATGCCACAGAGGATTTTGTTGTATCTGATGAGGAGTATGATCATTCAGAGGACGAAGATTTTTATGTGAACATTGAGGGGGAGTTTTCAGAAACTGACAGTAGTGAAAGTGCTGAACACAAGTCAAATATTCATGATTCAGATATTGACAGTGATGAACTCCTCTCTGAATGTCCTGAAGATAGTTCTCAAGACGAATATATTGGTGATAGTGAGGAATAAGAGAGGGATATAAGAGATACAAGGAAGGGAATTAGAGGTAAGATGTTTATTGGTGACGTTGATAATGAGTTTGAGTTTGAATATGGACAATTATTCAGGGATGTCAAGCATATTAGGGAGGTTTTGTTTGACTATATTGTTTTGGGTCGTTATGACATAGTGAGGAAAAAAAATGGCAAAGTCAGATTAACAGTTATGTGTGGCGGACAAGGCTGTAATTGGAGACTCCATGCAAGTATTCTACCAAATAAGGAGATATGGAGTGGATTGTCAATGAGGAACATTTTACAAAGCAAAAAGAAAGGCTAGAATATTCAATAAAGGAACTGAAACTAAAGCATTTGCTAAGTTATATGGGTATGCAAAAGTGTTGATAAGACTTGATTCTGGGGCTGAAGTTAAGTTTTCTTTTCAAGATAGAGAAGACTTAGATGCACAACCTATTTTCAAAAGGATGTTTGTGCCTTTGCAGCTACAGTTCACGGGTTTCTTAATGGATGCAGGCCATTCTTTGGATTGGATGGCACTTTTTTGAAGGGACATTTTCCAGGAATGCTATTGATTGTTGTTTCGGTGGATGATAACAAAGGTACATACCCAATTGCATTTTGTATTGTTGAACGAGAGACAACGGAGTCGTGGATTGGGTTTTTGGAGTGTCTAAAGGATTGCATTAGAGACAACAACAATGGAGTCCCATTTACAATAATGAGTGACAAGCAAAAGGTTAGTAAATTTACAATATTATTAGAAATAGTATTCCCACAATTTACAATTATGCTTCAGTAATTACAATCTTCTCTTCCAAGACAAAAAAAGTCTTTCATGGACAAGAAACAAACATGTTTTAAATTGTTGATTCATTGTTTTATTATTAAGATTTGTTGCATAAGTTATGTAAAACCCAGATAAAACAAAAATAAACATGTGGGATGCAACATACCTTGAGGCTGCTAATATTGATTTCTGGTTACTTGTGTTTAAATGGTTGTTGGGTTTACTTGTAGGGTCTCATTAGGGCAATTGAAGAAGTATTTCCAAGTGCACACTCTAGATTCTACACTAAACACTTATACGCAAACTTGAAGAGGGAAACTCCAGGTCTCGACATTCATGAGATTTTTTAGAGTTGCACTAGAGAAATTAACAAATATGAGTTTGATTGTGCTATGCAATGGATGCAGAAGACATCAGAGAAAGCACATGAATGGTTAGCAGCCAAGTCTCCTCACTAATGGTCTGGGCATGCATATGACATCACATCGAAGAGTGAACAACACACCAACAATGTGACAGAGAGTTTCAATAGCGAGTTAAGGGAAATTAAGTCATTTAATCCTTTGAAACTTGTAGATGAGTTGAAAAGACAATTGATGATTAGATTTCACAAGAGATATGCTAAAGCAACCTCAATGGAAGGAAAATTGACAAAAGATTACAAAGACAAATTGAAGAAGTTAGAGAACGAGTCAAGGACGTGTAAATTAATACCCGACAGAGATGAAAATTATGAAGTGGTGAAGAGTCCCAATCAGTTTGCAGTGAACTTGAATGACAACACTTGTGACTGCAATTTGTGGAATATCTCTGGTCTGCCTTGCAAGCATGTCGTGAAGGCCTTGCTCTACAAACAAGCAAATCTCAAATATTACTGTCACCATTACTATAGTGTGGAAAATTACTTGATGGCATCTCATGGGGTGATTCATCCATTTCCTACTTTTGAACTTGCAGCAGCGTCCACCACAGTTCAAATCCTTCCACCACCAAATAAACGTAAGTCAGGCAGACCAATAAAGGCAAGGCGGAGAGATGCTGAGGAAGGACCGAGTCAGAAGAGATCCCACACAATAAGGTGCTCAAAGTGTGGAATGTCTAACCATAACCAGAGAACTTTCCAAGGTGGTCCGACAAAGACTAAAAAGGGAAAGAAGAAAACAAATAGCACCAAAGGAACCACAAAGAGAAATAACAGCAAGTCCACAAAGAGAAAGAAACAAAAGAAAACAAATGACAATGCAAGTATGCTTCCTTACCTAACTTATTTTGTGTTAAGTTGCTATGTAATTTTGCATTTAAATTTGGACTGCATTTGGTGTTCATTTTATTGTGTAAATGGACAGATTGGATCAAGTCATAGAGGTGGGGTTCTATCTGTTGGTGCAGGATGTACTTAGCATGCCATGTGCATCCACTTTTGCCTTTTGTTACTTTCAACACTTGATGGTGTTGGTACTTGGATAGATCACTTACTGCCGGACCACTAATTTGAAGAAGTATTTTTTGATTCTTTTGAGTCTCAGTTAATGTATTGATATGAGGCTACTTGTTGTCTTTATTATAAAGAATATGACAACAAGTATTAAAGTTTACAACCCCTATGTATTGACATTTACTAATTTTTTTTGGAATAGAAATATTGACATTTACTACTGAGTTATTAATGTCAGCAATATTTAAAAGTCACCAAAAATGATTGAGCCTTCTGTTGAATACAAATATTGGTTTTCACTAGTGTCCAGATTTTCTAACACAACAGAAAATACAAGTCTATAGGGTGATGCGCGACTAGTTCTTAAAATATACAGGGACATAATTGGACAATAATTATATTAAATAAGGATCGAAATAGACAATAAATGAATAACACATGGACTTCATTGGATAATATTTTCATATATTACACACAATCATTCAAACCCACATGCTCTGTCTTCTACGAAAGAATACAAAACTACTCATTATATAGTCAGAAAATTAACCCCAAAACCTACTCTATTTCGAAGAGGTCGCAACCAAAAGCACAACAAAGACAAACATAAACAGTACATAAATTGCATTTTTAGCAGTGTTGATTAAATTCTTCACTTCCACCATATAGATTGCATTTTCTCTTCTATGTTAAACTACCTTCTCCAATACTCTCTCAACCCTTCTTTGCCTCTGAGAACTGACCTCCATTGAATTGCCACACTGTGTTGGATTTGCCCAAGCCAAAAAAAGTCTCACATACTCCATTGTCACAACAATAATATAGCCTGACTTTGTTCTTCTCACTCTCAGAAATCTTGACTCAAGTCCTTCTACTACGATGGCACTCTATGTTTTAAAATCTCAAATAACCTTCATCAGCATCTTGGCTAGATCTGGGTGCCCAACTTGCAGAAATTTTCGATTTAGGGTTTTGGGAGACAATGAGAAAAGAAAAGGTTGTGGTGTGGACCCATTCCATACTTCAAATTAAACATGAACCAAAGGGTAGTTTCGTCATAAAAATCGGAGTTTTTTTTGTCTGTGTTGCCACATAAACAAATCTGATGTGTCCGTCAAAGTTAACTGACGGAAGTTGGGGTCAAAGACCGGAGAGGCTATATTAGAAGTAGTAGAGATCGGGCTGAATAATATACTAAACTTCGGAAACCGCCATAGATTTCGCCAAAAACTGTATACAATATAGAAACCTAGTACTGGTTCCTCGTTTGGGTGAAGGCCAAGTTAAAGAGATAGCATAATTAGGAGATATAATTAATGGCCGAATACAGGATTATGATAATAGACTACAGTTCAAACTAAGGGAAGCTTAAGGACACGTACAATGTAAATATTTACTTACAAATTTACAAACCTCTGTCGCCAATGTATTTCACTGATACCCAATATATACTTTGGATAATTAAATTACACTAGTAATTTGTTGTGCACAGTCATACGGCTTCATAGTTAAACCAATCAAAGTAAATCCAACTGACCAATTCATGGTATACCGAGGCGTTGTCTTTGCCAAGGTTTTATAGTTAATTAATTTATATTTTTGAGTTCTCAGTAAAGTTAAATACTTTCAATTCAATATTAAATTTTAAGAATAAAAAATACTTGAAGTTATTGTTTAGATTCGGAGAAGTATATTTTATATTAGTAAAAAACTAGTATTAGGCTCGGACGATGCCTGAGATTTATTTTTATTTTCTTATAAATATTCAAGATTATAATAAAAAATTATATAAAATTAAATAAATAAGAAAAAGATAAAAATTATATGAATAAAAAAATTATATAACTACAAAAAAATATTATATTAAATTTTAGAAGACGTCTTTGTATAAAATTTATTTTTGATAGAAACAAATTTGTCAAACACATAAACATTTTCAATAGCATTGGTCAAACTTTGAAATACACAAAAAAAAAACTAAAAGAGAAAACTTTAGATTGAAACTAAGCTACAAAAAGAAGTAATAATATGAATTCAAAGCCTCAATATTTGCATAACATCTAGCCACTTGTTATAATTGCCTTTCCTTTCGTAAACTATTAGACTACGCGTTAGTATACACCCTAAATACCTGATGAATATGTTTGATTCTTGTATTGGTTCTATTTATATAATTCTTTCTAATTTATACATATATTTGTGTAAAAATCCTTTTAATTATTGAAACAAAACTCCTTCTCAGTCATTGAATATGCAGATATAACATCATTATGACATCAGGAAGCATTAACACTTAACAATAGCAATAGAAAGAACAAAACAACTTGAAACTGAAATGTGTTAATTCAACTGGAGTAAAACTTTCCAACAATCTCGTCCATTAATTTCTTTCTTTGTTTTTTTCTTCTTCTTCCAATCACTTGAATGTTTTACACTACAAAAATTTGCTCTACAATTTCACTAACAGCGAACATGATCATGTTCTCAAAGCCCCGGCTTATTTTGAAGATGAATTGACAGTAACTAAGAGCTGCAACTCTGCATCATAACTTTCTTCTTCATTAACTTCATCTTGTGCTAGCTTTATTGCAAATTCCTCTGCATCTTTGCTTTTGTCCCATAGTAGAATGTACAAACCAAGTACTACTATAACAGATCCAATAACACTATTGGCTGAAAAAATTAGAAGACATCAGGCAACGATTAATCGGTTTTAAGCTAACAGGGTGAGAGAAATCAAGTAACTTACCTTCCAAGATAGAGTGGTTCATACAAGAAAGTGAAATCAAACATGGTAGCAAAAATCTGGATAAAAGGAGTGAATGCAGATATGAAAACTGGACCCCTTTTTTTGACACACCATGACATCCCCATATAGCACAGCCCTGATCTTACCATTCCTTGTCTCACCAAATAAGGATCCATTTTTCAGCAACTAAATCCTTTAGTGATCATACAATCAAATTGATGGCATTCAACAACATACTTATGGCATAAATGATGGTTAGAATCTCGAATTTGCCTTTTAGAATTCATGCAGCAATGTTTCTCTCAATGATCAAACTTAAAATGGGAAATTGGATCAGACAAAGCAGTTCAAAATAATAGTGAGCTGTTTTACCGAAGGATAGAAAGGCTTACCCGAAAGATTAGACAAGAGCCAAAAATGTATTTCCAATTTATCTGCAAGAAGATTGATCTACATGCTTGTCAGCCGACTATTTAGAGCCTCTTAGACAGCAATTGCATTAGCAGAACAAAAGTAGTGATGATATAAACTGATGCAATTTTTACTCTCTGCAGTGTTAAGAAAATGCTAACCAAGTTTAGCATAAAAGGACAATAATGCTACTTGCATTAATATAAATAAAAAGCTAAAATTCACTATCTTAAGAGATATCACCGTAGGTAGATACTTGAACATGTGTAGTACAACAAAATGATCATAACCAATTCTATTTTAGTTTCTATAATTCAAGAAAAAAAAACAGACCCTAACATTTGTTGCCGAATGTCAAGTTATTTAACCAATATCCTCTGCAGTGCAAAATCTTATAAAAGAGACTTAATCTGTGATAAAAGTCATTGCAGCTAAATTGCTATCTGCCAAACTAAAACTACCATACAAATATGGGAAGAGACGCAAGAAATAAATTCTACCAAAACTATTTTTTCTGAGGCAGTATAGAATCTTCAACTACTAATAAGAAATTATCATCATCTATGGTAATTTTAAAATAATTGTCCACATTTTCATACAAACACGGATTTATACTATGAATGAACATAATAATTATAACTTTAAAGTTTAATACCCTTCTATATGTGTGTGTGTGAGTGAAATATAAAAAAGAGAACCTTTTTCTATTTAAAAATAAAAAGCGGTTAAAGCTTCTTAAAGTATTAATTTTTCATTACAAAAACATCTAATTTGAAGCATTTATATGAGGTGATAAAAGCTGCAGTCTTTCCAAACAGGGTATTAAACATTCATATACAAAGATTATGCAGCTTTATTATTTTAATAGCGAAAATAACGTTGAAAGCCTAGTCTATACCATTTTCGTTTCCAGAGCAATTGAAAACTTGCTGTAACGAAACAAAAGAATAAAAAAATTCCAGAGTAGAAAGAGAGGTGTGAGCTTGCCTACGAGGAAAAGGAGCAGTATTTGTTGCAACTGGTCACCTGGAAAAATTGGAGATATTAGTGAGAATGGGAGCACAAAGACAAAATATAAGAGTCAAAAATCATAGCAGAAAACTCGAGAAGAAAACCTGTCTCTTTGCAGCAAATGCAGAAGTTTTGTGAAGGGACACCAGAATTTATACGGTAATATTTACGCATAAAACTTGGGGCTAAATTAACGCAGAAAGGATCTGTTGATTTGATTCAATTTGTTTCCTTTTCTTGAGGGTTCCTAAATATTAAAAATTCAACTAAGGAATTGATTGTTTCCTTTTCTTGCGGGTTCCTAAATATTCAAAATTCGGCTACGAAATTGAGTAATTTGAAGACTTTTGAGAAAACAAAATTAAACAACAAAATCACTATTAATGGCTCGGTAGGAGAACAAAAGAGAAATCTAAAAAAAATTCAATCTTTAGAGAAATCCAAGATACAGAAACAACAACTACCCACTATAGAATCATGCCTCCAAAATCTTTTTAATGAATCAACCATAAAGACGGCATAAAAGGGAAACAATA
>CAODLS011315169.1:0-11466 GCA_948243855.1 Flueggea neowawraea | reverse complement strand
GGGAACATTGCGCCGGTTGATCACAAGTGGAATCAACACGGGCTCGGTGGAGATAACTATAGAGGGTTGTGTAGGGACTTGCATCCGGGTCCGGTCAGCTTGTTGCATTGGAGTGGGAAAGGAAAGCCATGGGTTCGACTTGACTCGAACCGGCCGTGCCCTCTGGATGCGTTGTGGGCGCCTTATGATCTGCTCAAAACGCCCTTTGCTCTTGAATCTTAATTAGAGGAAGTTTGGTTAATTAGATTTTTAATTTAGGTCTCTTTTTTCCTTCAAATTGTGGTATAATTTCAATGAATAATGGCTGCACCCCTTTTTTCTTATAATTTTTCTTTTTGTTTCTGAAGAGGGGAAGATGTTCATAGATGTATACAGCCACTGATATAGATATGATCAGAATACTTCTCTTTCCTTTTTTTTACTGTATCTGAAAACATATATATAGTTATAGTAATGGAAGAAAAGTTTTGTTCAATTTCAGTTTGTATGTTTATCTGTACGTATTTGTAATTTGTGCAGTAAATTTTTCATTTCATGGTTTTTGTGTTAATTTAGAAGAGAGGAAGAGGGTCATGGATGTTGCCAAACTATTTTTGGAATACATGTCTATGTGTAGGATGGTTTTAGGAAATTTATTTGGCATTTTTCGGCCGAATCCGGAAATGGAAACTTTGTTCCCAACTATGAACCATTGTTTATAGAAAATAATGATTTTCTACTTGCGCAAAATAAATTCCATATTTTACTTGTCAATTCCATCTTTTCTTCCTATATTTTTATTTTTATTAAATAATCTGGTATTCAGATACATAATTGAAAGAACCTTTGTAATGGTAATTTTTTTTTATTGAATTTCAAAACTTTATCATAACTAAATTCTAATTTCAAAAGCATAAGAGTTTGTACTACTTCATTATAAGATGGATTGATTTTTCGCTAAATATACTATAGTATCCAGTTAGTAAGACATTTAAAGTTTGGTACCAACCAAATTAAAAGCTTTTTTAATTAATTTTGATATTCAAATGCCCCCGCTAGTTAGGTAATAATTACATTCAACTTTGAATGATCGGATACTCTTAAAATCATTGGCACCGGTGCTTTTGGTAAATTTAATTTGCTTTTCGCTTTTACCCCTTTTCGTATACATTCTTGAGTAACATAACGACAAATTGAGCCACCTCAACTATTTTCATTACTCACGGTCACAGTGGGGCTCCTTGCATTACATATGGACGTTTTATATACACAGTCGACGTTAAGAAACCTAACTTGTTTGTATTTCATTTGGAACCTATAAATTATTTTGTAAGAGAAATCACACCCTAAATATCAGAATTGTTTTTATGTGCACACGATTAAACTGCATGAACTAGCCAAGTACCTCATGCAGAAATTACTCTCTTTTATCTTAAATTGATAAGCCCCTCAGATAAATACAATTATTACTTATAAAAAAATAAAGAAATATATGTTTAATTTAAAATATTTTTTATTCAATTTTTCAAATTTACTTTTATACAATTTTTAGATAACACCCTTCACTACTGAGAAAGAATTGTTGCATGAAACAAATTGTATTTGAATTAGAATTTAATATTATTTCAATTTAGAAATATATACGAGAATATTATTAAATTATTGATAATAACGACATGACTTTAATAAAGGATAAAAATGACATCCGATGTGAGAACATAAAACTGCTACATAGCAAGTAGTTTCACCTGCTAGTTTCAGCTGCCTGCTTTAGTTGAGATGTTACAAAAATTGTTCGTTTTTTCAAAGATGAATCTGATTAACTTTGGCAGAAAAATAAATTTCTGTGTGTAGCACAAGGATACTTCAAAGATACCATGAAATAATAAATGTGTTTTGAGTTTATTGCATCTTGTAGTCTTATTGACAAAATATATTTAAATTCTACATTCATTATTGAGTTTGGCATAATCTTGCAAACAAATTATTAAGAAATACATGACTTTGATCTTTTGTATCATATATATTTTCAATTTCACAATTTAATTAAATGCCTTCAATTTTTTATTAACTAAGACATTTCAGAAATATTTTCATTCATAATAAAAGATTTCAAAAACCATATATATAGACAATTTAAGAAATATTTTCATTCAAACTTAATTGGGTTTGTTTTATGCATGCAAACATTTCTGGAAATCCCAAGCTGGCATCATGACATCAACCAATGTGAAGAAAGTCTAGAAACATATCTAAAGAAAATCCATGAACGCGGTTTCTCCTCGTATAGTTTTCACCAATTGCTTGACAATAAGAAAAAGTAAACCAAACCCTCCCTGTGGCCAAGAAATGTAGGCATAAGGAAGGTAGTAGTGAAGATGCTGTCGGTGGCTCTAATTAGCTAGGTTCTTTTTTAAAGGAAAAAAAAGCTAGTTTGTCCGATAGATAAATGCTTATGTGTTTCATTAGCTATGACCGAATAAGAGTTACATTGTCTTTTAGAATATAGTGCGATGAAACTTAATATTGTAGGTTCGATGAGTACATAGTACGTGCAATTCTTTGACACTTTGATTTTGACTAAATTGTAAACAGTAGTCTAAAAACTTGACTGCATACTTCACGTGTACTGTTGTTGGGTGGCTTTCACATTTAGTGCAACCTAATTGCATACTAGTTTTGATACTGTCCTGCTTCAAAACAGTCGAAAATAATAGGATTTCCAAATCACAGTTCATGCCTTCATGGAAATTCAATTGTTTCCCAAAATTGACTCTGGCTTACACTCTGATAAATTAAATTGACTCATTTTTACGAAATTCTTTAACTAATCATATATTGGTTAATGGAAATACTTGTAAAAAATTATATATAATAAAGATATAGTTAAAAATAATCTCAATACTCTTAATTTTTGGAATCAATCTAGCTGCGCTGAGGAGTGAAAGGTGCTATTTAGATACAAGGCTAACCTAATTATGTTGGTATTCAAGTGGAACTGTTCGTTTTGTTGAGGAAAGAAAAAATGATATAAAGTTGCAATTTCAAAGTTTAGGGCATGTTTAGTTGTGTAAATTTTTCAAAATTTTCTAAAAAATAGAAAATTTGTTCATTAATAATCACAATTTTCTATTGTTTTCTATTATATTTTAGAAAATAAAAACAAATAAAAATAGAAAATTATTTTATCAATTAAACATAACTTTATAGTCTTATATGTAGTATTATATTTGACGAGGGCTTCTTTCATTGGATTCTGCCTAGTTTATAGGATCAACTTTCATATGCCACATGCGGGCAATTTATGGTAAACTGTGATCAATTAAAAAATTGTTATTTTTTTGTACTTTAGAAACTTGTTTTCCCTTTGTTGTCTGATATGTCAAGAACTCTCCGACAACATAGTAAATTTACTTGGCAAGAACCGTGATGCATCAAGTCAGGTAATTATAGTCAACTATCAATGGGATTAAAGACGTACCATTCAAATAACTAAATTATACACATATGGAGTATAAACACTGTAAATAAACAATGGATTCTCAACAAGTCAACTTATCAACAACTTCATTCACATGTGGTAACATCTAATATGGGATTGGGAACCAACACCGACAACATATAGTTGTGCTTACTGCGGATTTGCAGTGAACTAAATGATGAATGTGTTAAAGTCAATAAAAATTTGATGGATGGTTTGGATTTGGAAGTTAGAATCGTCCATTGATCAGTAGGTTTCTTTAGTTTGAAATTTTCTCCATCTAAGAAAAGGAACTTCCTTAGGAAGGACCACCTAATTCGAGGATTAATTGCTAGTGAAAACAGAGACTTGCGAACTGATTAACGGATCGCCACTTTGCCGAATAAATAAGGTTGAGTGACAAGAGAGCAATATTTGATAAAGACATCAGTGCCAAATCTAATATATAGAAATTAGATTAATTGTTTGGTGCATACATTAATCATGTTGGATCGTAAGCAAATTGACAAGGAACCATTAGTGGAAAAGATATACATGTTTGAGCTTAATCTTGATTGGATGATTAGAATGATTAATTTTATGAATACAGTTAATTAAATCAATTGTAAACCAATAGCAAAAGATGTCTTAAGATCCTTGGTCTCCTCCCACATGAATTGGCATGTGCATCAAAATGGCATCACAACAACGACAACTCATTCTTAAGTTCCTTCGTAAGAAATTAAACTTCTGAAGGGAACAAACTTCTTTTGCTAATTTAATAATACATATGATAGACTAATTTTCATGGATGGTTTATTTTTAGTATATAAACCATTACAATCATATAGCGTATTCGATATTATTGAAGTTTAAATATATATCAAATATTGATTAGCTATCTGGTATCTTCTTTTACAACAAACTAGATGCTTGGCATCTCACATGTGTCGTTGTAAATTCAAGCTTTCCCTTTGTTGTGTTCAAATAAATGGATGATGAAATGATGTTAGGAGATACTACTAATTAGTGAATATCATTGCCATACAAAGTTTATATTATTATTTTTCATTTTTCTACTAGTCATGCACCAACAATTGGTTATGATACAAAATTTTTGCAACCCTTGTTTTTTTTTATAGTGTTGAAGACGATTTTACTATTTTTTTATACATTCAACCCATTACTTTTTAGCTCTGAAAAAAACTTTACTATTACTACCCTACCAACTTATAAGCGAAATATGATATTTTTTTTTTCTGGGCTTGTAGCACAGTAAATTGTGAGTCAACAGCAGTTTTTTTTCTGATTGTTTAAGGTAGTAATTACCTGATACACCAGAAAAAGTTTGTAAAATTTATTTTTTATAGATAGGTTTTACTTATTACAAATATATTTTATAATATTTTATCTGTATGCGCATCACTTTTCAGATTCACGGACATGTTATTTATTTCGTACGAAAATATTATTTTGTATGGATATATTATGTTATTTATATGTTGTTTATTGTTTATATATGGTTTGAATGTTGTTATATATTGCTAAGGTCTTATTTATATGTTATTTATACATTGAAAACAATATATAAACAAATCTATATTTTTTAAACAATATATAAACAAGTTTGAAAAATGAATAAATTTTAAACAAGTTTTAAACAATTCTAAACTCGGATCGTACAGAAAAATCACATATAAACAATATATCAACAATATATAAACAATATTCATGTTTTAAAATAAGAAAAATAACATCTAAACAACATATATCATATAAACAAGTTTTAAATAAGTAAAAAAAATGACCAGATTTTAAACAAATACTAAAAAAATTTTAAACAATTCCCAACCTAAGCTGTAAAAAAGAAATTTATAAATTTGTGGGCATATATGCGTAATTTTGAAAATTTTATCAAAATATTGAAAATGGGGTGTGTGAATATATAATATGTGATTCTGGTTTATGTGAATTTGTAAACGGGAAAATTTAAAGTTTACGCTAAAATAAAATTCAGATTTTGATAAATGTCAACCAAGTTTTTAAATATAAAAAATACCAGATAAAACAAACTGGATTTGAAAAATGTCATTTTCTCAAAAAATTGGATATTTTTTACAAGAAATTGATTTTTTGAGAAAAAAAAAATTAAAGTGAAACAAAAATCTAATCCCCCATAACGTCTCTGATTATCTCCAAATGTATTAAGATGTCACCAAATCACAATTTTTTTATATAAAATTTGATTTAATAAATTTTCAATTCATTAATTGTTTAGATTAAATGTCTCCAAACCACAATTTTTTATATAACTTGTTATAATATTTTCGATAGTTTTCAAAAGTCTCGAAATATCTCCAAAAGTCCCCAATTGTCTTTAAATGTTTCCAAATGTATTCAAATATCTTCAATCTAGTATTTAATGGTAATTAATCTGATTTACAAAAGCGAAGTAGTTTTGTAAAATCAAAGAAATAAAAAAGAGGTCGAAGCTAGGGTTTGGAACCCTCCCTCCCGCCGCCTCTCTATAAATTTAACAAGACAATCGCTAGGTTTCCAATCCTAGTCGCTGCCTCCACCCATCGACCCACCGGCGATGTGAGCGACGCCGCACAATGAAGAGTGAAAGCTAAGAAGGACAGAACAACGACGCAAAGAGAGAGATCGACAAGGAGAGAGAGATCGACAAGGGTAGAGGTTGTAGTAGAGGATAAACGAAGGGAGGAACAAAGCAGTGGAGAAGAGGCAAAAATCCAAAGCAAGCGGTGGACGAAGGTGAGGATCCGTCTGGATCTAAACAGAAAGAGAAGAGAGGCGATTGGGGAGACACGATTAACAAAAAAATCCGAGAGAGAGAGACCGAGCAGGTGAGAAATGGTGGGGAGAGGATGTGAAGGAGCGGCAGATGAACAATCAAGAGGGGGCGGCGGAGGAGGAGACGTCGGACCTAGGTTCAGAAGGTGTCGTGAGTGAGAGAGAAGAGGAGATGATGAGAGATAAACAAGAGTGAAAGAGAGGAGAGGAGAGAGAAATGATGAGAGAGAGAAAAACTGAAAAAAAGAAGTGAAAAATTGATTCTTATTTGAAAGAATATGATATTTTTACAATCAGATTCTAAAAAAAATGGTATATGGTAAAGCTAAAAATTAAAAAATGACAGTTATTTAATTATCAACTTTTAAAATCTTTTTCTCAAAATCTAAAGTTTAATTGGGACATACATACAATTAACACTTTTTCTAACGGCCCTTGTTTAAGTAATCAATGTCTGCTTGATCATGCTGCTACAGTTCGGCGTATATCTCTGCTACTGAAACCAGCATTATGGCCTGTTGAAAAAATCATGTGCCTGCCCCAATTCCAAACCAAATACTTCATCATATAAAATGGCTCCACTTGCGAGGACGAAATTAAAGTTTCAGTACCTTAAATAGGCCTTGTCAATAAATAGCAGATCGCTTGCGGACGGTTTGCTTTTAATGCCTGGAGCTAGCCCATCAACATATAAACCAACATTTATCTCTGACAGAAACATTTTTCAGAAGATGATACCCTCTGGAGCGGAGACCAAATTTCACATTGAATCACAAACATAATGCAAACGAATCCATAAAAAATTCGAGCAACCCCATACTTCGAACACAAGAAGAAGAATGAACTCAAAACAGATACAATTTCTCGAACAGAGAATATAGCGGAACAGAAACATTTTACACTGTCAAGAATAAGGTCTTGGCTTAAACAAAGAATCTGCATATTACAAAATGCAAGGAAGCAACATGTGGTTAGTACAGAGCAGCTTTGTTTGCATCCATGTAGTAGTCTTCGTGCCTCGTCTTCCTGCGGAAATATCTGTAATAGATGTATTGTACTATGATCTACAAAGCATGTTAAGGGGTTTACGGAATATTTTCTCATATGTAATTGAATTAATATTTGATCTAATACTTCAAAAAAAAGAATGATTAGAGCAAAATTAAGACATTGGCGGTTTGATAATTAGTCAAAGGATACAAATAAGTCGAGTGCAACGCAGACTGCAGCATCCAACAACCATGGCATGTTAGCTTTGATGCTGTCCCATTCGGTTGTTCTTACAACAATGCTGTATTCGGATAAATAGAAAATTGTGAATTCAGCCAGTATATATATATATTGTGAATAGTCTACGCATAAATGTTTTGAGATGGAGAGAGCGTTGAACCTTAGCACATAAGTGACATTCGCAACCAATGCAAAGACGAACATGAGAGGATTCAAACCCTGCATATAAATTAGTGGTACCGAAGTCAATTCTAACACAAAAATTTTGAGGGTTTGATTATTGTAAAAGCCAAACAAAAAAAATGGAAACAGGATTAAGAATGTTAAGAGCAATACCTCTACGCTCCCTCTTTTAATCTGGTCAAAGAAATTAATAGATTATATATTAGTAAGAGAAGAATTTGGCAAAAAATATAATTAGCACAAACAACATTAATTAATGTGAAGCACGTACATTCAACCATATTTGAGGAATTCGACCGCCCATATAGATAGCAGCCATGAGCCATCCTAGCCATTGTCCGAAAGCGCTATGCTCCATTCCTCCGCCTTCCTGCATTGGAACATATACAAAACTTTATATATCCGCAAGTATACATAGCTCTAACTGACAACATTGAAGCTTAAGTCATTGATCTTACATGTAAAAGCCTCCTATTGCTGAATCCAATATATGCTTTTGTTAATGCTTTGCTCTGTAGAGGCAAATTGACAGATGCAGCTAGAAATGTTCCGTAACCAGCCTAAAATAATGTCACATAAATATATGGTTAGTTCAATAATAATAAGCACAAAACCTTAAAAAACTGATCAGTATTCATTAAAATGAAACTATGTTTGGTTGTGATCAGTACCGATCGAGGAATTGGCCTAGGCTGGCTGACAGAGTTTGCTACAGCTGGAGCTGCCTCATCGTCTGAAGATGATTCATTGCCAAATTCTATAGCCGAAGGACCACTTCTTGCTGCTCTCAAGTATGTCCGGATAAAATAAATTAGAAATGTAACATACGTATAGTAATACTCTCTACGAGGAGTGCTGGCTCGAGGCGAGGGTTTAGGAATGGGAATGCCTGAATCTGTTGATTTGGGTTTCAATGGTTTTTGCTCATCATCAACCTAAATGTGATTAAGCATGATTATTGGACCTGCATTTTCAAGAATTTTAAAAGAAACATGCTAAAAGAAAATAAGAGTATAATATGTACTTGTTGGTTGGCTTCGACTAGCCGGTGTTTGAACCATTTGTACAAGTGATTGTAGTATAATCCCTGCAACACTAGCACTATAGTGCTTATTGTGTAAAGCTGCAAAATGCAAAACCAATTGAGAAATTAGAGTTATGTGAGAAAATAATTGACATGAAACAGTACATTTAGACTATTCGCTTATTTATTAACGAATATAACATATTTTGTAGAATGTATAACATATAATATTTTATTAAAAAATATATTATTTTTTTATTTTTTTACTATTTATTTATTATTAATTATTATAAAATATTATATATTATATACTATAATATTAAATGAGCCATGCGTTAATAATTTAAAGAATATTCCAAAAAAAAAGACAAAAGGTAATAGTAATTGTTCATGGGCCACCAATAAACTTCTTAATCAGGCCCATAAGAAGAACAAAGTACGAGTTTATAATGTAAAAAAACGTACACCTAGAAAGCAATGCAGAACAAATTGAAGTGCACTCAACAGAGCAGTATGCAACTGTGTAGGCAGCTGCAAGCCTGCAACCACGAAAATAAAACAGAAAATTAACAAAAAAGTCAATTAGTGGTTTCTTCTCATCTACAATGGCTTTATGACTGCAAAAAAAATAAAAATATTAATAATACCTAAGCTGACATGCGCCATTAAAGAGAGAGTGTTTGCTTTTTGCAAATTACTGCAGATTCAGATTGCATAAATGATTGAATATTGAGAGAATAGTCTTTTTAATAGAATATACTACTGTTCTGAATTAATAAAATAGGCCAGTCAAAAAAAAAAAGTCTGAGGATGTGTCTCGTGTGTTTTCTATTAATTAAGAAGAAAAAAAAATTCTTGCAGAGATGTAAAAAGAAGTGATAAGGTAGAAAAAGAAAAGAAAAAGTGAGTGCATGTGAGATACCCAGCAACCCAAGTGAGAAGAAAAGCGAGGGAGACGCGATGGCTGGACTTGGTTCGGAAGTTGGTGATGATCTGAGGTATTTCATCAACTCCCCAACAGAGTAGACTAACGATTCCACATCCAAAGGAGAAATCGTCTCTTAGATTACAGAGACAGTCTTTGAAGTACTTCTGCACCCACCGGACACATGGTTTCGGTTCCTTAACGCAGTACGCTAGAGACATGCCTAGCCACCTCTCTCTCTCTCTCTCTCTCTCTCTCTCTGCGCTTTTAAAACGAGTGTGTTTAAAGAAGGGGTTTATATTTTATTTATATAGGGTGCTGCAAAACATGCACACGCAAAACTATATATCCTCTATATATTTCATAATTATTTAATTTTTTAAAATTATTTTATTTTACAAAACAAATCAAACTCTCAATTTTTTATTGATGAATTTGAATCATAATATTAATTATTAAATTTAAAATTTTAATTATAACAGTAAATTTGACTGTAATATTAATTATTAAATTTTAATTCTAATAGAATCATAAAAAACCTTTGTTATTTTATTATTTTTAAAATTTACACACACATATATCAAAAAATTACTCATATATATGATAATTTTTATTAATTTTATTGCTCAAGTTCAGTAGGTCTTTAAACTTGAAAAGTGTTGAAAAATTACGTTCGTCTATGATGGTAATGGGTGGAACCCAAGTTCATTACTTGTCAAGTCAATTGACGAGCCCGACTAATTATTGATAATTAGTTGTGTACTTCTTGAATAGGTTAAAAAACCTGAACTAAGGTCTACTCATCTTATATGAGTAGGAAACCTTAATACAATATACTTACCAAATCTGTTAAGGAATACAGATAGAGAGAGTGTGAGTTAGAAGGAAAAGAAAGTATGTTCTTTCTCCCCAACACACATCTCTTTCTTCTTCTTTCCTCATTTAGTCCGGCACAAATTCAGAGTGACATTTAGATTGTGAAAGAAACGAGTTTTTTTCGTCAGTAATATTATGATCATGATTTGCTTACGAGACCAATATCAAAACTCGATCTGCACCCTGTTGTCCGTTGTTGTCCTTTCTGTCTTTCTTTGCCTCAAAGTTAACAACTCGACCTGCCTTTTTTATTGTTCATAAATTAGACCATAGTGTCTTGCTTTTAAAAGAAAAGAAGTGATTTTTTAAAGAATATTACTTAATTAAATTTTAAAATGAAATCAAATCGGCACAAAAAAATTATTAGAGATCACTCAAGAGATTTTTTTTACAAAAACAATTAATTCCAATATATATTGCACACATTTTACTGTGAAGAGAAGTAATGGTTAAATTATGCGATAAATGTAAAATGTGGTACGCGCATATATTTAGTGTGTAAAATTTGTGGCAAGGATATTCGTGTCGCGGAGTGTTTTTGATTCTTCTCTGCATATGCAAGAGCCAAAGTTATGTTAACTTATTGACGGTCCACCATAATTTCACAAAAAGTGGAAAAGAATGAGAAATACGTAACAGAGACAACGAAGATGACAACATCGTAGTGACATTAATGTTGTTCAGACCTCTTGCACATGAATAACAATGTGACAACACTCTACGGATGGCATTCACAAAAAAGTATCTTTTTTTATTTTCATTACGTAATCGATTTTGATTGGAATTTTTAATTTTGTTAATTGTGACCAAAGGTGTTGGATTCCAACTGTTTTTCTTTTTTCCGAGAATAAAATACATATAAAACCATATAGCAAAACCAAAGCATTTTTCACATTATATATTATATGGGAATGAGAGGGTCCATCTATTTAAAAATTTCCAAAAATGTGGAGGCAGAACATATATATTTATGCC
>CAODLS011315126.1:0-27984 GCA_948243855.1 Flueggea neowawraea | reverse complement strand
GGCCGTCTCCATCCAAAATCAGCATCTCTAAAGGGCATTGTTGTCCAACTAGTAACTTTAAGGTTTGGATTGTTCATAGTCTGAGGTCCACGCAAAACAGTGATCGTTTCATCACCAACAGTTTCCAAATAATCAATGGCTGATCTTAAATACTCATCATTTCTCCTCTTTATTTCTTGATTTATCCTATTCACGGTTTGAGTAAATGGTTTTTGTTTATGTTGAAGTGGTTTTCTTGATCAAGATTGAAGCCAAACCTTGAAGGAAGTGATACAAGCCAAAGAGAGTCGGATATTTGAAGGAAAATGAGCTACTGGACGAACACGGGGGGTTACAGGGGCGTGTAAGAGACCGTGGGATGCGTTGGAAGCCGAAAGGGGCACGAATTGGAAGACACGGCCTTGGCCACGACCGTGTCTCAGATCGTGTAGTTTTAGGGTTCGTTTTGTGTCATTACACGGTCACGGGTTTTGTCCGTGTCTTAAACCTCTTGCCCATGTCTTGGTTCTGACGGGTTTTAGGGTTTTTCTTGTCTATTTTGCCTTGTATTCCTTGTAAACTATATAAGGGGGCTTGAGAACATCTTGGGTGCCTTTGTCCATGCTTTTGAACGTCGTTGTAAGCTTGTATGCTTGTTTTTACTCTAAATAGTAGAATTATTTGTGCTCTGCCCGTGGACGTAGATTGGATTGATCGAACCACGTAAATCTTATGTTCTTGTGTGATTGCTCTTTGTTATTCCGCATTCTTATATTTTCGATTTTCCCTTATAAGTGGTATCACAGCCACATAAGTTTGTTCAGAAACTTTGGGTTCGTTATGCAAAAAGAAGATGTCATCATATAAATTCAATATCGAGAAATTCAATGTGTCGAGTGATTTCACGCTGTGAAAGTTGAAGATGAAGGCGATTTTAGTTTAGTAGAAGTGTGAGGAGGCGATTGAAGATGAAGAGAAATTACCGTTAGAACTGATAGCGGCTCCGAAAGCAGAGGTTGTGAAGAGAGCGCATATTGCAATTCTATTGAGTCTGGCGGATGAAGTCTTAAGAGAAGTGACTGATGAAACTACTACAACAGGCTTGTGGAAGAAGCTGGAGAGTAGGTATCATAAGAGATCCTTGTCGAACAAGCTTTATCAGAAAATGCGGCTGCATACCTTGAAGATGTCAAAATGCATGCAGGTAAATGAACATCTTGATAAATTTAACAGGATTGTATTAGATTTGAAAGGTGTTGGTGTTGACATCGATGATGAGGATCAAGCTATGTTTCTGTTGCATTCATTGCCTGAGTCATATGAGAGTTTTGTTAATATTATCATGTATGGTAGACATGAAATTTTTGTTAATGACGTGAAAGATGCTATGTTGTCTAAAGAATTGAAGAAGTTAACTTCTAGTTAGGGTGGAGATAGAGTGGAGTCCGGGTTAACCGTTAGTAGGGGCAAGGGAATGAGTAAGAATCATGGTTTGAGGTGTTATCCTTGTAAGGAGATTGGGCATGTGACAAAGAAATGTCCACATAAGGGAAACAGTGAGAAATCAAGTGCAATAATTATTCAGAATAATTTTGTGGAGTTTTAGGATAATTCTGATGAGGGGGAGAGCAATGAAGTATTGATTGTTTTTGCATGTAGATCTGAACATAGCTGGGTTATTGACACTGGTGCAGCTTATCACATGACTTTTTCTAAGAAACTGTTTGATTTTTTTAAAGAATGGAAAGGCAGTGTTAAATTAGGAGGTGGTGAGAAGCTGAGTGCTGAGGGTAGTGAATATTTTAAGATCAGGATGCATAACGGGATGGTCAAGAAACTTGATGCTTGGTATGTCCCTGGGTTGCGAAGGAACTTGATTTCTATTGGTGCTTTGTCGAAGCATGGTTATAGGTTCTCTGGAAGAGGTGGAGGAATTCGGGTGTACAAAAGATCTTCGGTTGTGATGAAAGGTAGATTACAGAATGGCATTTTCACCTTGATTGACAGCTCGGTAGTTGCTAATGATTTGAGGACTGTTGTGAGTTTTGCGAGAAAACGGGTGGAGTTTGTGATTGAGACTTCGAAATAGGAATAGATCAATCAGGTTGATTTACAAGGGCTAACAACATGTGAACCAGGGCATGGTAATTGTGTTGGTGATTTTCAAAAGTAGTCACTAGAAGACACAAGGAATATGCGGAGTGTTGGGTTGTTAGGAGTGAACAAAAATCTAGCTAGTGGAGGCAAGTCTGGGTTGGACTTGGTTCATTGTTGCAGGACTTGAGGCCCTTCGGGGATGAGGCAGATAAGTAATTGGGATTCGGAGTGGAACGGGGAAGAAAACTCACTTCAAGGTGGAGAATTGTTAATGTTGAAGTGATTTTCTTGATCACGATTGAAGCCAAACCTTGAAGGAAGTGATACAAGCCAAAGAGGGTCGAATTTATGAAGGAAAATGAGCTACTGGACGAACACGGGGAGTTACACGAGTATGTAAGAGACCGTGGGATGCGTTGGAAGCCGAAAGGGGCATGAACTAGAAGACACGACCGTGTCTCAGGCCAAGTAGTTTCAGGGTTCGTTTTGTGTCATTACACTGTCACGGGTTTTGCTCGTGTCTTTAAGATTCTGTCTGTGTCTTAAATCTCTTGCCTGTGTCTTGGTTATAACGGGTTTTAGGGTTGGGTTTTATCGTTTTCCTTGTCTATTTTTGTTTATATTCCTTGTAAACTATATAAGGGGGGCTTGGGAACATCTTGGGTGCCTTTGGCCATGCTTTTGAATGTCGTTGTAAGCTTATATGCTTGTTTTTTACTCTGAACAGTAGAATTATTTGTGTTATGCCAATGGACGTAGATCTGATTGATCAAACCACACAAATCTTGTGTTCTTGTGTGATTGCTCTTTATTATTTCACATTATTCTATCACCGGTTTTCCCTGATAAGTGGTATCAGAGCCACAGAAGTTTGTTCAAAAACTTTGGATTCGTTCTGTAGAAAGAAAATGCCATCGTATAAATTCGATATTGAGAAATTCAATGGGTCGAATGATTTCACATTGTGGAAGTTGAAGATGAAAGCGATTTTGGTTCAGCAGAAGTGTGAGGAGGCGATTGAAGGTGAAGAGAGTGCATAGTGCAATTATATTGAGTCTGGCGGATAAAGTCTTAAGGGAGATGCCTGATGAAACTACTGCGGCAGGCTTGTGGAAGAAGCTAAAGAGTAGGTATCAGAAGAGATCCCTGTCGAACAAGCTTTATCAGAAAAGGCAGTTGCATACCATAAAGATGTCAGAAGGCATGCATGTAAAGGAACATCTTAATAAATTTAATAGGATTGTATTAGATTTGAAAGGTGTTGGTGTTGGCATTGATAATGAGAATCAAGCTATGTTTCTGTTGCATTCATTGCCTGAGCCATATGAGAGTTTTGTTGATACTATCATATATGGTAGAGATGGAATTTCTGTTAATATTGTGAAGGATGCTTTGTTGTCAATTGAAGAGGTTAACTTCTAGTTCAGGTGGAGACAGAGTAGAGTCCAAATTAATCGTTAGTAGGGGCAAGGAAATGGGTAAGAATCATGATTTGATGTGTTATCCTTGGTGGGGACCACTGGTGAACTACCTCCCTGGGCTTGTGCCTTCTCCAGTAGTTGTAGTTTCCCTAGGATTTGCTCTTGGCATTCGGTTATCATAACTGTCGTCTGCTGCTGAGCTGCAAGAGTTTCATGGTGGTTTTCCTTTAGTTCTCCTCTTAACTCTTGCAGTACACGAACTATTTATAGGAATGCGGATAATTTTTCGGCTTTGGAAGTGACTAGTACAACCTAATCCCTTGGGACCAAGAGTGTTTCTTCATAATCAGCTTGTTCTTGGACTTGCACATATTCTTCCATGACCATTGTTGTTGCATTGGCCTCCTCATTTTTGTTTCCTGTGCTGGAAGCGGTAACATCTTTCTTACTTCTCGTCTTCATCATCGTTCAACTCGTCCTGCACTACGTGCCACCAATTGTTCACTGAAAAATTGAGAAATTTGTCTAGGGGACAATGATGCCCTATGGATCGAGATTTATTAGAGTGTGCCAAAGAATTTTAATTTTCCTAAACCGTGAATTTAAAGACATTTTGTACCCGTGAAAATCAATCTAACTTCTTAAACAAACAAAACAGTGGGTCTTTTGCTTCTTTGATAACAATAACAAGATAAGAACAATGATGAAATTCAAATAACAAACTTTGGAATTGAAAAATGGTTGGGGACACTTGAAAAATAACAAAGGACACTTGAATAAAATGAAAGCTGAGGACGCTAACAATATTGAAAACAAAAAACAATTGAAGAAAATAACGGAATTCAAAGATTCATGTTGTATAGGGGTTGATTTGAGTGATTGGTTGATGGTCCTTTTGATGTGCATCTTGTATCTATTTATATTGGTTGGAATGTTCTTGGTGGCCAAGAATTCCCACTTAAGTTTCCACCAATGGCTCCTGGAAATCATCCATTGTTGTTTGTTGATTTGCAGAAATCATGTGTCCATAAGCCAGAATTTATGGATTTGCCACCCTTTGAACTTATTTCCTTGTCTGCATATCTTCACTTTTCTTATGTTGCTAACTTTGTCCCCAAGGCAATATCTTCCTGAAATCATTTCCTTATATGCTAACAATTTCCCATCTATTGCAGTTCATTCCCTTTTACGTCCATCATCAAAGGAATTGCAAAATTTCACCATAAACACATAGGTCAAATAAAGCGAAAATATTTTGTATCTTAATTGTAATGTGTCGCAATATTATATTACTATCTGGAGAGCATAACCGTAATATTGTGAAATGTTGGATGGGTTCCGCTGTCACTTTAATTATTTTTTATTGTTTTAGATGCATTAAAATTATGATGTCAAGTATTTTTTTATTGGTCACTTGGCTTTATAAGTTGGAGATAATCCTCTCCTCACAAGGTATTTTTTGGGGTTGATTTAGGCTCAAAATTAAGATGGTATCAAAACCATCTAGAGTGATGGTAAGCCTCTTTTCAAGTGCCAACCAAACTTTTTTGTCACCCATTCGAGTTCTTAAATTTGTTTTCACCCAATGATTTTTCCTTTGCTACCCATGAAAGCTCTTAAATCTAGTGGGATTTCCATTGTTACCTAGTTGACACTTGAGAGGGGGTGTTAAGAATCCCACATCACCTACGTGAGATTGGTCTCTTGGTTTTATAAGTTAGACTCAATTCGCTTCGCATAAAATAACTTTTAGGGATGAGGAAGACTCAAAATTAAAATTAGTAACGTATAAATAAGTTAACTCGCGAATATTTTAATAAAACTGAGCCAAATGAGCTAAGAAAGTGAAACTTGTTGACACCTTAAGATGTTATTTCCTTTGTTTACAGTGAATTTGGCCCAAACCCAATGCGTCGTGATGAATTCTTAAAGCCCGCATGAGTGAGGCCCACGTCCAAAAGATTGAAGTTGCCCAGAGGAGTTGTCTGTCCAAGAGATTTGCCGTCCAAGGGAGCATCTAAGGATTACGCCAAGTAAGGATAATTCTCCAAAGAAAGTTACATCTAACGAGTGGAAGGTTGATGTGTCAGAATTACTAATTACAGAAGGAGATAAAATCATTGCAAAAGTCAAAAATCACAAAAGGAAAGAAACCACCATAAAGGGAAAGAAAATTACAATGGTGTAGGGGTGGAAATGAGCGAGCGGCTCGGCTCGATAAAAACTCGTTCACAGATCGGCTTGATAATAAATGAGCCGAGTTTGAACAAAATTTTAGGCTTGTTTTAATAAATGACACGAGCTTGAACATCCAAAATATCGGCTCAAAAGCTCGCAAAGCTCGTGAACAAACTTATTTGTAGGCTCGCGAATAAGCTCGTGAACATTCTCGTTTAAGTGTTCATGAACAGGCTCAATGAGTAAGATCAACTTAAATAAAGTTCTTGTGCTTAATTTTTTTTAATTTCTTATATTTGATATTGACAGTTTGAGATTTGACCACATGTTGGGACACATCAATTAATGGAACTTGGAAGACAAGAGTTACTTTGTTGGTTTTTGGTTTATTGTTATGATATTGGATTACGTTGTATGTTTGGATTATATTTTTTGTTTGGATTATGTTGTTTACATTTTAATTTTGGATTATGTTTATGTTTGGATTATGTCTTAAATTGTTGTTTAAAGACTTGGTATTTTAATTTTTTATTGTAATTGTAAATGAGCTTTTAAACGAGCTTTAAATAAGTCGAGCTCACGAGATGCTTAAATGAGCTTTAAACAAACCGAGCTCGCGAGACACTTAAATGAGCCTTAAATGAGCCAAGCTTGTTGTCACAACCCATTGTGGGTCCATGACCGGTATACGAGGCGAACCGTCTATATGAGCCTGACCCATCTTAAAGTGTTTTTCAATACAAATTTTTCTCATACGATTCAAAAGTACTTTTACCTTAAAAGTATAAATTTTCCCAAAATTTTCAAAACAAATCATTGCAATTTGTATCAAAACAAACCTTGTACATCAGTTGCAAATACTTTATATTCTACAAACCAATCTTCTAAAATCGTTAAAACACAAAGGATAGAATAGTTTTGTATATGGTTAAAACTATGGTTTATGTTACAAATAATTTTCTTTAACAAAATTGTTTAAACCATATTTTCTAAAACTCGTTCAAAAATTATATTTTTCACTTTACTTAATAATGTGTATAAATAGTAACATTTCTTTCTTTAACTCGAAACTGTTTTGGCAAATAACAGTACTAAACAAATCAGGAAACCACATATACAAAGGAAATTCAAATATATTTTTAAATGTATTTGCGCTGAAATCATCAAACAAATTCATACTTTAAATAGTTTGAATTCTCGTAACTTATGAAAATTTTCAAAATTGCAAATCCTTGCAAATTTTAAAAATACGTAGTAGTTTAAATGTCATTAACCTAAAATCACTATTCTGGTATACTTAACACCAATCCTCACTTATCAATTACCCAAAATTTCGGCAATTTGTAAACTAAGATCTTCCTCAAATGCTCTCGGCAACTAATTCATCAATAGTTCTCTGATCAAGTATATAGAGTATACTCCAAATCAATCAAATGGTATTTTAACCTCGACAATTTCAATTATATGAAATTCTAAAATGTTGGTTGTCAATTATTACTAGTCTTATCCGCTAGTTCCTCAAAGTATGATATACTTTTGAATTTATTAAGCCTCTACGTGCTTATCAAATCAATGTCTCCTAATTTCTTAAATTCTCCAAATTTAAATTATCACCAATAACAATGGCCATGCAATGCGAACTAAAGGTATCCATCATAAGAACTAATGTTCTCATCACCAATAGCTGAATCTTTATTATTCCAAGTTATCTGGCAAAGCCTAACATATCAAACTAGGTTGTGGTACTGAACCGTGTGTAATGTACACAAAGGAGTTCAGAAATGCAACCGCATCAACCAAAAATGAATCCATGCCTTCAGATCAACATTAGACAAACGAGTCGTATATGCATGCCAAATACGATAATCGCCAAAGTACTAAAACAAAGGTCAAAGTGCCAAAACAAGTTCAAGGCACCAAAACAAATCCAGAGTTCTGGAACAAATTCAAAGAGCTTATAGAGGCAATTCAAACTAACTTGATTCAAAAATACCTATACTCCACAACCGACCCCAGACTTACGAAACCTGGCTCTGATACCACCTTTGTCACGACCCATTGCGGACCCATGACCGGCGTACGAGGTGAACTGTCTATGGGAGCCAAACCCATCTCGTACAAGCCTTAAAGATACAGATATACTATTACCCAAAACGTTTATTAAATATTTTTAATAAACATATCAGACAAAACATTATTTTATAATTAAAATGAAATATATACGTACCAAAAATATTTTTTAATATTTTAAAATATCAATATTATCAAAGATATTTAAATACAACCAAAACCCACATATACTCAATATGGAGCATCTAATATACAAATTATCAGGGCCCGATCAAAAGCGCCAATTAACTGATAGAACATCTCACTGAGTAACTAGAGGCCAAAATGTCACCTGTAAAACAGTGATGGAAATAACAAAGAAAATAAAGGGGGTTAAATCCAGTGAGACAAAACACTCCAAAACGCTTCATACGTGCCTCACAAAGACTGTTTTGAATGCAGTTCAAAACTACCACATGCAATATAGAAGGATACATATATATAAATATTTATACACACTAATACATAGTAGCGTTCAGAAATCATTTCTCAAACGTTTGCAAATAAAGCAACCAACAGGCACGAAAAACATATCAAATACATTTTTAGATTCAAAACATATTTTCATATTCAAAACTTATATCATGGTCAAACATATTTTCATATTCAAAACATATATCATGGATATGAGACCAAAACAAAGGTGTGCATCCAACACTGATAACATAGGTGATGTGGACTCCCCCACTAATCAAAATCCAATCATGCGCCGGGCCGGAACACATGTGTACCAACACCCCTAGTAGCTAGGGTTTCTCAAATCATTAGTATACCAAATGTTACTATTACACGTAGCACGGGTGTCTCATATCAGAAAACCAAATCCAAATTATACTATTGCATAGTATAAAATCAAAGCATGCAATAAGCATCAATTTCGTAGAAATATATATAATACGTATATATCAGTTTTCAAAACCAATACTGATTAAACACATAACTAGTTTATTATTAGCCAATCCTCGGATTAGACCATTTACAAATATGTGTTATAGACAGCAAAAACATATACAGTTTCGAGACACAGTCAATGTGTCTGAATTTGTAATCCACTCATTTGGACACCGAAAATCCCGATTACAGTCCACAGGTGAATTACTGGTCTCCTTGGAAACCAAGCAAAGCTGTACATGACATATCAAAGTCAAAATCAATATGGTATTGTGCATGTACCGAAATACGTGCACATGCATATGCAGACTCAAACGCTTTCACAATTCTCAAAAACTCTTTCCGGACCAAAGCCTAACAATGCAATCCAAATATTACATAAAATTACACTTTGGTCCCCGAGACTTTGAAAAATTACCAAACAGTCCCCAAAATATTTCAAAGTCAATACTAAGTCCATATTACATAAATGATCAATAATTAATCCTCACAACTCCAAAAATATCCAAATAAATCTTCTAAATATTCCAAATTACATTTTAATCCCTAAATGCACAATATCCCATTTGGTCCTCAAATGACAAACTATCCAAATAGTCCAATTTTCGATTTAACCAATACAAATCGATTCCAGTCACCCACATTGGTTCTAATCAACCTCAGGAACTCAAATATACAATTGTTTCTCAAAAGCAACACAAAATCATCATCAAATTGACCAAAACCTAATCTAACCCTAGCCCAAGCAATATCTCATCAAATCCTTTGATTCAAATCTTGAATCATGTTTATATAACATCAAACGATCATAATCTAACAACTCCAAGCATCCATTTCATCAGAATCATTCAAATAATTCGAAACCCTAGAAATTCGGCCTAAATGAATTTCTGAAATTAAATGCATGAAATGGATCAAAAGAATGGATTAGAAGCTTGATCTTACCTCTAGAGATGTTAAGGAATGATTAAGGAACAATGGAAGAGAGTTTTAGACAACTTTGGAGTGGATTGAAGTGAAGAATGGGAGAGAAAGACGAAGGGGGTTGGGTTTTGGGTGTTTTAAACACCCACAGATCCAAACGCACTGTTTTGCGAAATACAAAGGCAACGTACATTGTCCTTACTCACAACGTATGTCTTGGGGTTACAACGTACGTTGCAATGGTCACAACGTACGTCGTGTGGGTCAAAAATGCAAACAGAAGTCTCGGATCTGCGGAAAATGCTCACAACATTCGTTGCACATTGTGGAACGTACGTTGTGCATTATTAACGTACGTTGTGCATGTACAACGTATGTTGATCATACATTTCCAAATAACGTACGTTGCACATAATGCCAACGTACATTGCCAACCCTCATGCTCACAAACTTGACGTTTCTCACTTCCAAACTTGTATCGGACCATTCCGAGGTTCCACAACACCTAACCTTTCAAAAATAAATCCATTAAACATCTTTAAACATCATTTCATCGTCCCAAACATCCAAAGACCATTACAGACATTCAAAGTTCGTATCAAGGTTGAACAAAACAAATCAGGACTGGTTGAAATGCTACAGAAGCTATGTCATAAATAGAGATGGTATTACATACCTCATCCCTCAAAAGAAATTCTTCATCGAATTTGTAAACAAAACATATCAAAGTTGAAATCGAACATAAGTCTCCAAACCAAAATGCAAATAAGGATTTCATCTCCAAATCACAGTGTGTAGCAAATGCTGATAAGCACCTAGCCCGCTAGGCCAATCTGCAGATAGGAGAAATGAGAACAAAACTGATGTCAGAGCATGAACAAAGAGCAAAGACTGGATTGCAAACACACAAAGAGAAAAACATGGCATATAGCCTATGAATCAACTATATCAATTCGGTGAGAACAACTTCAACGCAATACATGTTTTGTTTCTCTAGCTTCTTATTCCTCTGTGAAATGTCCCCAAATGACTTTCCTCGAAGTAAACTCAAACATAAACACTCAAATTAAATTTGAGTATTACGGTCATAATCATCAATAGACGATATTGAATCTTCAAAGTACAACTCATCCTTCAGAATCATCTAAAGTTAATACATAATTTGGTATGCAATCCAAATACATCAGTTACAACATTTGAACCCGATATTCAAATACAAATAAATCATCAAGTGTTTGACTCCGACTAGTTGTCAAATATCCAGAGTCTCATAGCCAAATCAAACTGAACTAATTCACTAGTTAGCTCATCTCCAAAATAAATATAGTCTCCAAACTATACAAATACTTATCTCAACTATTTCCTCAAGTATCACCAAATTCACATGCAAAAGTATTTTCTTGAATTTCTGATTAACTCATTATTCTCGGAAGGACTCTAAGGTTATTCTTTGAATAATTTCTATATCTGATCCCAATCATATATATCATATCTTGTCAACTATGACCTAAAATCCAAATACCTCAATGTCTTGGCCCATTCTAGAACCTTCTCAAATTAAATCTTCAATAAGGCAAAAATCAACATTATTTTCCAAATCAAACACAGAGGAACCGACCTCCACAGGCTTACGCTCTAAGCTCTTAGAGCTAGATGCACAAATGTGCAGATATCGCAAAGTTGCAAATATGCAAATGCATTAGTCAAGAATGCATGCACAGGAACAAAAAGGAACTGATATACCAATCGGTATAAACAAAGGGCAAAGCTGAGGAATTCATTTCCTAAAACGCACAGCATTCACGCTCCTTCCAACGATTGTTGAGTTTTTCCCTCAACGGATTCAGTGTAGTACCACGACTCAGAATACATTCCCAAAGGGATGAAATATGCTATGCCAGAATCCAAAGCTAAACCTTTAGCCCAAAATCATCGTGTAACTTCAATATGGCCATTACAAAGACATTAACAATATCCATGACACCTTACAGATGTCCAAGACCAAATCCCAAATCCTGATACTTTTCAACAAAGTCACCTAAATTTGTTTTTTTGATTACAAATCCAATCCATAAGTAACCATAAGAACATCAAAGAATATATTAGAGACAATGTCTCTGTCGAAATCTCCATAAACATCCCAAAGGAATAAATCACTATATGCCCATATCCTACCAATAATTCAACTCAATCCCATTAGTTATTCCATTTAGAAATTTAACAGAGCCGAGCTCGCGAACTGCTCGCGAGCCTCCTAAATAGCTTAATGAGCCGAGCCTGAACAGAATTAAAAGCTCAAGTCGTGTTCGAGCTCACTATATTTTTTTCCAAGCCTAGCCTGAGCACTTCAAAGCTCGACTCGGTTCGGCTCGAATCCAGCCCTACAATGGTGTTAGAGAATTGATTGCAAAGGATTTGACTATATGCTTAATTCGATGAGGCTTGATTGGTGGGGGGATCATTAGGAAATTTCACACAGTTAATGAGAGCATATCAAGACATGATTCTAGGAGATGTTGGCTGGAGATTGACTCAAGAGACTATGAAAACTGATGAAAAAGGCAATTGAGAGGACTTTTTTTACATTACATATCATTTCACCCCTATGGGTTTTGTCCTTCTTGTTCTCTAAACTCTCTCAACCCCCTTAACTTTACTCTTTGTTCTTTGCTCTCAATTGTCATCTTTGAACTTCGCCATCAGTTGATAAAAATCATTGTCATTGTCTTGAAGAAATAAAAGAACCTAACACAACGAGTTTATTCACTTTGTTCGTTTTAGTCGTTTATTTAAAGTTAAATTTTTGGAGCAATATTTTCATTTTAGTTTTAAAAAATTAAATTCTTTGGCATGCACGCTCGCAAAATTTTCAAAGAGCGACGTTGTTTTCCTAATTTTCACAAAAACAGGAAACCCCTTATATTAACAAAAGTACTAAACTTTCTGAAAAAATCAACTTCGTTTATTTAACATTAACGAGTAAAGGAAATTCAACTTATTAATAAGTTGCAATTCCTTCTCCGAGGGCTATGTTGTGCCTACGTGAAATAAGAAAGGTTAGAGAGAGATGAGAGTGCCCAAGGTGTGTGTCTTAGTACTTTGTGTATTCACTATTTTTTCTGGGTGTATATGTGTGAACTACTATTGTTGTGTATTCAATTATGTTAGAAATTTTGTGCCACGAGTTGCTCAATACACCAGTGCACTGTCAAAGATGTTAAAAAAATGCACCACCTTAAGGTTCAAAGCAGACAACAATTGTCCAGAAGTTAAAAGAGCTTTGCAAAAGGCCACCATCTTTGAAGATTCCTGACACAGGAAAACGGATCCTACTGATATATGCCAGTGTTGAGTTCTGTGGAGCAATACTTTTAGAAGAAGACGAAAAAGGTTCAGAAGAATACTGTGGTCATGCTAGTGGTCAATTCTCTGATGCAAAAAAGCATTACAACACAGTCTATAAAGAAATCTTAGCTGTGAAATATGGAGTCAAGAAATTTGAATTTCATCTGATTGATCATAAATTTCTGGTTGAGATGGATAATTCATCTTTTCCCAAAATTTTGGAATTTTCAATTCCCAAAAGAAGAAGGAAAAAAAACACTATGTTACAAGTTGGCTGATGTTGTGTTCTTCATACGTAGGTTTAATTAATTTAATTTTCCCAAAATTACTTCATATTAGGACCACTCAGAAGAAGACAACGGTGAACAATATTGTCAGGAAATCAGGCGATAGAAGAACGCGGAATTAAACAAAGAACAATTACTCAAGAACACAAGATTTACGTGGTTCGGTTAATTGACCTACGTCCACGAGCAGGAAGCTAGTAATTCTATTATTCATAGTCAAAATCGGCAAAAGGCAGAAAAGATTGTTCCCAAGCCACCTATTTATAGTTTACAATGAAACCCTAACCAAAATAGACCACCCAAAACCCTAATACACGTATTAGAACAATTCCTAAGTAGGAATCACATCCAAAATAGGTTACACGGGCAAACTGGGCAAGACACGATTGAGACACACCAAGACACTCCCGAATTGTGCTTGGTCGTGTAAGAAAACACAAGGCACGGCCTGGGACACGACCGTGTCCCAGGCCATGTAACATATTGTTTCTTAGCGTTTCGTCTCCAATCCGTCCCATTTTGACTTTGCTTCATCAACTATCAACATGGCTTCAATCTTGATTAGGAAAATCAACTTCAACATTAATAATTCTCCACCTTGAAGTGAATTTTCTTCCTTACACAACTCATACATAGAATTACTCATCTATCACACCACCCCGAAGGGCCCCAAGTCCTGCAACAACGAACCAAGTCCAACCCGGACTTGCCTCTACTAGCGCTAGCTTTCCATCCACTCCTGGCAACACACCACCCTGTATCTTTTCCTGTGTCTTCTAGTGATGGCCTTTTTACATCACCAACACAATTACCATGCCTTGGTACACTTGTTCTTAGCCCCTGTGAATCAACCTGATCGATCTTTGCCTGTTCCGGAGTCTCGATCACAACCTCCACCTGTTTTTCTGCAAAACTCACAACAATCCCTAAACCATTAGCAACTACCAAGTTACCAATCAAGGTGTAAATGTCATTTTGTAATTTATCCTTCATCACAATGGAAGATCCATTGCACACCCGAATTTCTCCACCTCTTCCAGAGAAACTATAACCATGCTTTGACAAAGTATCAACAGAAATCAAATTTCTCCGCAACCCAGGGACATACCAAACATCAAGTTTCCTGACCATCCCGTCATGCATCCTAATCTTCAAAGATCCATTACCCTCAATAATCAGCTTCTCACCATCTCCCAATTTAACACTATATTTCCATTCTTTTAAAGAATCAAACAGTTTCCTATAAAAAGTCATGTGATAAGCTGCACCAGTGTCAATAACCCAGCTATGTTCAGATCTACATGCAGAAACAATCAATACTTCATTGCTCTCTCCCTCATCAGAATTATCCTGAAACTCCATAGAATTATTCTGAATAATTGTTGCACTTGATTTCTCACCGTTTCCCCTATGTGGACATTTCTTTTTCACATGCCCAATCTCCTTACAATGATAACACCTCAAACCATGATTTTTACTCATTCCCTTGCCCCTACTAACGGTTAACCCGGACTCCACTCTATCTTCACCCGAACTAGAAGTTAACTTCTTCAATTCTTTAGACAACATAGCATCTTTCACATCATTAACATAAATTCCATCTCTACCATACATGATAGTATCAACAAAACTCTTATATGACTCAGACAATGAATACAACATAAGCATAGCTTGATCCTCATCATCAATGTCAACACCAACACCTTTCAAATCTAATGCAATCCTATTAAATTTATCAAGATGTTCCTTTACCTGCATGCCTTCTGACATCCCCAAGGTATGCAACCGTCTTTTCTGATAAAACTTGTTCGACAGAGATCTCTTCTTATACCTATTCTCCAGCTTCTTCCACAAGCCTGCTGCAGTAGTTTCATCAGAAACCTCCCTCAAGACTTCATCCTCCAGACTCAATAGAATTGCACTATGCGCTCTCTTCACAACCTCCACTTTCTGCACCGCTGTCAGTTCTATCGGTAATTTCTCTTCACCTTCGATCGCCTCCTTACACTTCTGCTGAACCAGAATCGCCTTCATCTTCAGCTTCCATAACGTGAAATCATTCGACCAATTGAATTTCTCAATATCGAATTTATACAAAGACATCTTTCTGCAGAACGCACCTAGGAGTTTCTGAACAAACTTCTGTGGCTCTGATACCACTTGTCAGGAAATCAGGATATAGAAGAACGCAGAATTAAACAAAAAGCAATCACACAAGAACACAAGATTTATATGGTTTGGTCAACCGACCAACGTCCACAGACAGGGAGCTAGTAATTCTATTATTCATAGTCAAAACCGGCAAAAGACATACAAGATTGTTCCTAAGCCATCTATTTATAGTTTACAATGAAACCCTAGCCAAAATAGACCACCCAAAACTCTAATACACGTATTAGAACCCTTCCTAAGTATGAATCATGTCCAAAATAGGTTACACGGACAAATTGGGCAAGATACGGTCGACACACACGAAGACAAGCCCGAATTGTGCTTGGCCGTGTAAGAAAACATAAGAAACGACCGTGTACCAGACCGTGTAACACACTGTTTCTTTATTACATGGCCGTTTCGTCTCCAATCCGTCCCATTTTGACTTTGCTTCATCAACTATCAACATGGCTTCAATCTTGATCAAGAAAATAAACTTCAACATTAACAAATATTGTTCAAAGCAACAAGGAGATGTTTAGCTCCGAAGATTCGGCACCATTCTTGTGATGATTCTGTGGACGAATATCAACTTCTTCATGTGCTTCATTTACTGAACCTACTGATATAACAGTATGATATAGTTATTAATTTAACATATCTACATAATTATGATCTATAAACGATAAAATTAGCAGATTTTTCCACCCTTCCATGGCGTTGTAACAATACACCTTGAACGGTGAAGTTTATCCTTCTTTCTTAATCGACAGTCTTGTAGGTTAGATGAATAAAAGTTACAACTTATCAAAAAAAATCTATAAAGTAGACGTAGAATTTGAATTTCTTATAATCAAGGTTCGTTTCCGAGAAATTAAGTTCAATTCTAACTAAGGCTTAACTAAATTAATTATTACCAAAAAGAAAGGAAGAAAAATGTTTTATGCAACAAAAAAGGGGAAGAATTTAACTCACACTTCTTGTTGGCTTCACAAGCAAAGTGTGAAAGTGCATTGTCGAGGAAGAATGTGAAGAAAAGGAGTGCAATAATTAGTATTGCACTTTTCATGCTTGGATCTTAATTTGGTAACGATTTTCGTTCAAGTGTTGCAGTCAGGTGTGTGAAGCGTTTAGAAAATTTTTGCAGCTCCTTATTCTTGATATGTAATAGATAAAGTTTTCTTTGGAATTTTTTAGGTTCTTACAGTTTAGTCCTAATTAAATTAAAGTTGGTTCTAATTCCCACTTTACGATTAGATTTAAGAAAAAAAGAAATTTTTATATTTATTTATTATTGAGTTTACAAAAGGGGAGATCAATCCTCATAATAATCATAAAAAATTTGAATGTTTTTTAAGCTTGAACCCAAGACCACTTAGTGTTAGATTTTTTTTGTATTAAAGTATTATATGACATCATTACTTGTATCAACAGAGAAATTAGAGAGAAAAAATTAAATATTTCCAAAGAAAAGAAGTTTAAAGCATACCTTTCGAAAGGACGAAAATCAAGTCCAGTAATTTGAGACGAATTAAACAACATATAAAGCGAACATCTCACTATTTAGGGTCGAATTTTGATTTATTTTGCTTCTACAACAATTAACATAGATACCAACCCCGAGACGATGGACTTCATTGATGGACGTAGTTGCAAATTTTGTAATGGAGATATGGATGTAGAGCCACTCGTTCCAGTCGTCAAGTACCTACTACGAACAGAAAATTCCTAACGACACTGGCCAAAAATTTATGTATCCTGATCTGTATTCAATTTTTAATTTTTAACAACAATATGTCTTGTTTGAGTTAATGCATTTAATTACTCAAATGTCACATTGTATAAACTAGTTTCAGTAATATTAATTGATACAGGTTTCGTTGCAGATGTACTGAACTCATTGAAACCAGCAATGGTTACCATAGAGTTCTGGAGTGGTTCCAGGAAACTCTCTCCAATAGTTAAGTTAGTAGAGGTAGTGGATAGGCATAATTATGAGTATTTACGTTTTTTTCTCTCAAGTGTTTTTGTATACCATTGAAGAAGTTGAAATTCACAAATTAAAATGTTTTCAATGTTTTATAATATTTGTTATAAAAAGTAGATGCATTAAAACAAAATTTACGTTAATTAACTTTTTTTTATCGTATTTTTTCAAGATACATAGATATTGACATATAACTAAGTTAAGATAGGCATTTTTTGATGTGAAAGAAAATATAAAATTGTCCTTGTAGATAACTTCCATATTTTCTTTAGTTTGCATCTCTACCCTTCTATAAACAATTTACTGAAATATTTATTTTCAAGTTATTATATATTGGTTCAACAAAAACTGATTGAAAAAAGATATATCTTATAGATTATCTTAAAAAATTTAGAAAACACATAAGAATAACTTTTGTAATATATTCCATCTATATGTGCAATATATACAATACCCATTTTGTGATATATATCAAAGAGAAATTAATTCATAGATAGAAGAAGAAGAAAACACATAAAAAAGAGAGAGGTTAAATAAAGTAGAAGTGCTTTATATTTCAATTGTGATATATTACAATTAATATTATATTATTATCTTGAGTGAAGAACTATACTATTGTGAAATGTTTGATGTGTTTCGCTGCCACTTTAATTATTTTTTTAATGTTTGAGATGTATCACAATGCCAAGCATTACTCTAAATAAAGAATCCAAACTAATTGTTGAGAGTTTCACACCGCCTAAATGATATTGATGACTTTACTTTATAAATTAGAGATAATCCTCTCCTTACAAGGTACTTTTCAGGGATGATTTAGACCTAAAATTAAATTGGTATCAAAGCCACCCTGATGTTGAACCTCCTTTCAAGTGTCAATCAGAATTTTTCCGTCACCCATTTGGGACCTTAAATTTGTATTCACCCAACGAGCTTTCTTTTGCTACCCATCTGAACTCTTAAATATAGTAGACTTTTGTCACGACTTGAGATCGGATCATAACCGGCGTACATTTAACCTCTTATTCCGAACATTTACCCAATTCATTTTACTAAGTTATTATTAGTTAGATTATTAGCTAAGATAAACCAATTTAGTAAATATATAATAAACAAAATATTTTTCATAGATATGTAAATGCTATGTATGACAAAATGAATTTAATATATCAAAATAAATGTAAGAATATTTGTGAGTGAAATCCAGTTAACAAAATAATTTGTACCTAGTAATCAACTAGCATCCCAGTGTGAAGCTCTCATACAAAAAGACAAAGAACCCGATCAAAAGGGTACTCACTAACAGAAGTAAGGTGCCTCACTGAGCACGAGTTACCGAATGGTTGCTAGCGACAAAAAGACCTGAAATGTTTAAGCCACGAAAAATGAGGTAAGAGTACGTGAGGGACAACACACTAAAGCGACTCAAGGTCATCACATAAACCGTTTTGAAACATTTTCTGAAAATACCGCATGCACGTATATAGTCATATAATATTAATCTCTCTCTCCCCCCTCTATATGTGTGTGTGTGTGTGTGTGTGAAGACCTAAGATCAGACCATGAATGGTGTACGAGGTGAACCAAACATTTGGCTCGGCCCATCCCTCACAAGCCTCGGAGAACATAACATCTATCTAAATTCTTATTATTAGCCAGATTATTAATCATATTAAAATAATTTAACAAATATAAAGTTTCAAAAATAATATTCTTTAATAATAAAAACATAATTATATTATCAAAATATGGAATAAATAAGTATAAATAAATTTTTTTAAACTAGTATTATTGAATACATAGCCATAACCCACTACTCGGTGTGGAGCATCTAACATAACTGATAATCAGGCCCGAACAAGATGGCATATAATCCCAGTAGGAGGAATAAAATGACAATCCAATAGGGGGTGAATTGGATTTCTAGCAAGTTAAAAACCTTGTTGAAAATCTTTGCAAACTAAAACAAATAACAAAGTTTCTGTCAAACTTAAATCAAAGAGTAATTGCAGAAGCAACTAAAGATCCAATCCACACAATACAATAAATTAAATGCAAGTGCAAAACAAGTAAGAGAGATAGTAAGGGAAGAAATGGCAAATCCTATTTATAGTAGTTCTGTCCTCCTTGACCTACGTCTACTCCTCTAGCTCAACTAGATAATTCAATCAACTAAAGATTCTTCCTCACTTGCGGGTGGAGGGGAAACCTTTACACCTTGTTTTTGCAGGATCAACAAGAAACCTTTACATCTTATTTTGCGGGCTCAACAAGAAAACATTCCTCTAGTTTTGCAGGCTCAACTAGAAAACCTAACTCTGGTTTTTTTGGGATCAACTATGTCACGATCCATTGTGGGCTCATGACCGGCGTACAAGGCGAACCGTCTGTGGAAGCCCGGTCCATCTTGAATAAGCCTCAAAGTACATAAATTAACTACTTATCTCTAACCATATTAAAACCATTTATAAAGTATAGTAAGTAGAAATCCAAACTTTTTTTAAAATGTAAGTTTTCATAATAATAAAATATTTGATAAATAATGAATTATTTTTAAATATCAAATAAATATACAAAACATATACCCACAAGTAAACCGGTGTAGAGCTACTAACAAAACAAACAACTGAGTCTGAACAAATGGGCACTGACTGCAACTGCAGAATACCTCACCAGGTGTTGAATGCTGAAGAATCACAATCAACCAAAATCACCTGCAAGTAAGAGTACAGGAAAATAGATAGAAAAGAAAGGGGTAAGAACCCTAGTGAGAAAACGACACTCCAGAGAGGCACCGGGCCTCACAAAAACTGTTTTGAAAATAGTTTGACAATATCATATGTAGATATAAGTGTGTGTGTGTGTGTACGCCAAATACAAAATAGTAGTTTCGAAATTCATTTCGAAATCGTTCGCAACTAAGGCAAACAACAAATGAGTAATCGTGCAAAATCTTTATTTTCAATTCAAGTACACAAATCTCAAATATTCTTTTCAAATACATAATCGTAATTTATCAAGATATTTCTTTTCAAATCATGAAGCGCAAATATCGAAATATTTGTTTCAAATCAGATAACCCAATATCAACACTTTCAGTTTAAATTCACATAACACAAATATTGAAATATTTGGTTTTAATTATTTTCATATCAAAATCAATCTAACATGGGACTACTATCAAGACCAAAGTGGACTCCTCCACGAGATCGTATGTGGTCTCTCACCACTGGTCAATATACGTGGACTCCGCCACTAATCAATATCACATCATGTGCCAGGCCGAGTCACATGGCTACCAACATCACTGGTAGCTGGAATTTCCAAAGCATTGGTTTACCAAAGGTCACGTTTTACCTCCATAACAGAGTTGTCCCAAATCATCATAATTAATTTAAAATTTTCATTGAAAACGTATTCACAATTTCAAAAACATATTAGTGGCTACACCATTGTAAAATCATAAAATAGTTGATTTCATAAATCAAGGATGAAATAAACAACTTTATTTCATATCAGTACAAATTCCGCAGAATCTTCATTTCGAAGAAACGAAACATTTTTCTTCTTACAAATCAAATACTTGTATAAGCAAAATGTTTATTTCAAACGTAATATCAAAATCCAAAACAGAGTGGTTATTAACAAAACCAAAATAAATATCAAAACACGATATTTATTTTAAAACCATCAAAAATTCCAAAATCAAAGTATTTACAATATTTCATAGTTCAAATAACTTTTCAAAACAAATTTCATCATTTACCGAAATTTCTAAAAAATTTTTAGAAATCAAATTCAAACAAACAAATCCTCACGTAAACTAAATTTTAGGATTTTCGATCCTTAAGTTATTCCAGATTACATGTTATAGTCTTAGCACGACAAAAACATATAAGTTAGAAAACAAAACCTATGTGTCTGAAGCTGTCATTTCACTCACCTGAAAATCCAAACTGAATGGCCCAAATAGCGTACCACAGGTGGCCGGCTAATCTCGCTGACCAAGATACGAAGCTGAAGAAATATACATATCAAACGGATACATATTAGAGACAAATCAACATACAATACTGTGACAATACTAAATGCATGATATGCAAATACAAGTGCTCACTCTCGACGAAAATCCAATCCGAATGATAATCCATCACTCTAAATCCAATATTTAAAATCTACGTAAAATTACAGTTTGGTATCCGACCAATGTAAAATTATGCTTTAGTCCTCGAGACTTGGCAAATTATAGATCAGTCCCTAAAGTATCCTCAAATTATCAAATAGTCCTCAATTATTTTAAAATATTCAAATCACTCCAAAACATACTCCAAATTACATTTGGATCCCTAAAATACCAATTATCAAGTTTGGTCATCAAATGGCAAATTATCCAAATAGTCCAACTCTCAATTCAACTGATGAAAATAGAAACCAATCATACACATTGACTTTAATCGATCCCATGAACTCAAATCTAACCTTGGTTTCATCAAAACAATAATAGAATTGCCCAAATTGGTTCAAAATCGAATTGAGCCCTAGCACATTCAAGAACTCATCAACTATCATGAACCCGAGCTCAATCTAAGTTCTTATAGCTTCATTCAAGCCTAATCTAGCATCCCCAATCATCCATTATAATAGAATCAAACAAAAACTCAAACCTATTTCAAATTTAGCCAAAACCCTAACCCATACAAAAGAACACCAAATTGTTCAAACCCAAGCTCAAATCATTCTCCCTTAACCTTTTTATATCATAAACAAACAATGTATAACTCATACTCCAACAGAATCATCACAATCGACCAAAATAATCAAAACTATCACTATTCACATCAACAAATGAAAATGTGATTCAATGCAAAAAAATGAAGAAAGAAACGAGTTAAAGCTTGATCTTATCTCAAGATACGATGTGGAACCAATAAGAGGTAATGGGTGATGAAGAGAGAAGGTTTGGAAGTGAAAATGACAGAGGAAAAGTGAAAATGACGAAGGAGGGTCAGTGTAAGGGGTATTTATAGACCCAACTGTCAAAACGTTGTGTTTCACCTAAAATGCCCTAAAAATGGCCATTAATGTGCATTACACAATGTACAACGCACACAGAAGGTATACAAAGTGTGTTACATAATGTGCAATGCACACTGGCAGGCTTCCAAAACCTAGAAAAATTCAGATCTACGTATAAAGCGCATTACACAATGTACAACGCACTTTACAAGGGTATAAAGTGTGTTACATAGCATACAATGTGCGTAGAAGGCCTATACGCTCACGGTTCATGCCCAGATGATGATCAATGTGCGTAGAACCTCCAACAACGCACGTAACATGGCTCTAACTTGACCTATGCGCGCCTTAGATTCATCAACTCCAACACTTCTCGAACAATTCTAACTCTCCAAACTTGCACATCATCATGCTTAGACATTCTTAATCATCAAACATCATCTCAATCATATCAAAGACGATCACGAACATTCAAGTTTGGGTCATATGTGAGCGAAACAAATCAGGACTGGTCGGAATGCTATAAAAGCTATGTCGCAAATGGACGGGGTATTACAAACTAGGATATCGAACCACTTTTTTTTGCGGGATCAACAAACGAAACCGAACTCTAGTTTTCCAATTCTCACTAGCAACCACTCTTTTTTTTTTTTAAGGAACAACAAGAAAACCTATCTATCCTAAGCAAACAACCTTGTTTGTTACAAATTCAACCCAAATGTATAACAGATTAAAGCTCACTTAAACCCAACAGTAAGATAGCAAGTAAACAACTCAAATAGGTTAGAAAGGTAGAAATGAGATATAAAATGATTAGCAATTCTTGGCAAGGGTATCTCTTACTTATCTTCTGTCCAAGGATGTCTATTTATAGCCACTTAAAAGAATATAGCCGTTGGAGTCTCGAAGTAGCCGTTGTGAGAGAATGAAACATTCTGTTTTAATTGACGTCACCTTGTACAACGTGTTTTTTATCTCCCTCTACATGTGTTGTAATTTGTTCTATTGAGTTCTGCATGACTTGATAACAATTATGCACGCCTTGCAAGAACTCTAGTAGCCACAGACTTGAATGCATTTTCCTCTACATACGTTGTACCTCTTCTACATGCATTGATCATCTATCAACGTGCGTTGTAGCTTGTTCTATGGGTGTTTTCTTCGTTCCAGAAAATGCACAATCACCTAGTAATTCTTCAATGTGCATTGCATACTCTACAATGTGGGTTGTCGTCTTGATTTAAAGATCACACCTTTAATCCACATCATCGTGTCAGAGAATATTCAGATTCAAATCCTGAGGAGCATCTTGGCTTTGTCCTCATCTGAACCCCATCAACGTGTATTGCATCTTGTGTAACGTGCATTGAGCATTTCATCAAAGGTTGCACCTTTTGCTCTTAAACGCGCCTTGTGTCATTCAACAAATATATAACGTGTATTGTATCTTCATTAACAGAATTAATGAACATCTGATTCTTTGCATTTCTAGAAAGGATGATTTACGCTCCTTGTATCATATGTAACGTGCCTTAATGCCATTTTCATCATGAATAACGTGCATTGCAAAGGCATAACCTGCTTTGTATCAAGATATCAGCAAGTCTACAACTAAGCACATCGTTCATGGATGTTTTGCAATCATCATCATCAAAACCGAAGTCAAAATGGCACTCACTGCTGGAAAAGATGCCTCACTGAGCACAAAAGATCGGATGCTCACTATCAAAAGCACCTAAAAAATGTTAAAGGGAGGGGGTGAGAAAACTCAGTGATCGACGACACTCCAGATCGCCTCCAAGACTCACATAAACTATTTTGAAAATGTTTTTGAAAATAGTTTGCATTTAAGGCATATTAATGTTGCATTTTACATTTGTTTTGCATCATAAACTGTTGTTGTTCATGTCTTTTTATGTCTTTTTCTTCTTTGGTGTTTTAGGTAGAATTTTGGTGAAAGGAAAAGATTTGGAGAGATTTTGGGCATATTTCAGCGTGGACTGCACTTCGGCATGACCATGCTATAATGATACGTTGACTGAGTTGACTTACTCTGCATTGGGCCGCTTGTTTTCACTGTTGGGCCTCAATTTTTTAGCCTCATGGACGTGTATGAGAGATGATGAACCATTTTCACTGTTGGGACAAAACAATTAACTTATTTATTATTATTTTTAGCAATTTTTGAAGGTAATTAGGTTTTCCTAATTAGGAAACATATATATACTCTATTATTGTGATTGGAGTCTCTTGCTCTCTCATTTTTTTTTCTTGGACACAAGAACTGGGAAGCCATCAATTCCTTTTGATTTTGGTTTTCATTTTTCATTATGTGTAACTAAACAACCTTCTAGTTGAGGTATTTATGTAGTTCAATCCATTATAGTCGTGAGACTTTTGTTTTATTTGTTATAAAAGCATTTCGAGTATTTATTCAATCTCTGCACCTTAGTTCCTTTAGTATTATTCATATTGATTGCATGATTCGGCCGGTTGTGTGATTAAATGAGTAGTATATTGTTATTTAGGATTGATAGTGCATCACATTAGTCCTAATCTAGGTAACGAACAACGTGAATGTGTGTGGTTTGGGCATTATTCATTATTGTGGGGTTGCATAAACTGGTTTAAATGAATCATGGCATTTCCGATTTCACTGGCTAGGATAGAGGTTTTTTTAATTTGTACTGCTGTCATATATTAAACTTTGTCAAGGCGTCCCAAGAGTTGTCTAGTGGTTAAGAAAATAGTTTGCAGGGTGTCCCAGGGCTATCAATAAATTAAGAAGAGATTGGTTAATCGAGTGCGTCACCGTTAGCTATAACTCGATCTATTTGAATGCTTCTGTGATCGACTAGTTGAATTGAACAGATGAAATACCTTGGTTAGGCTTTCTCATTATTTAATTTCTCGTCATTTTCGTTGTTGCAAATTATTTCCTAATTGCAAACTTTAATGTATGTTTATTTTGATTCTCGGCTTTGCTTACAAATTAATCAACTTTATTTTCTTTTCCTGTTTCAGCATTTATGCACCGGTCTCTGTGGTTCGACCCTACTCACTACTTTACTCATTATTTGTCTTCTGAGCAGGTTAATTTTATTTGCGGTTTGACACGCTATAAAACCACATACAGATATACAATTATATATACATATACACGCTAATACATATAAAAGTAATTTTTTGAAAAATTATTTCAAAATTCTTCGCAAACAAGACAGACAACAGACAGTCACATAGATTAAATAAATAAATGAACTAGACAAAAATATTTAATTTTCAAAATATAAATTACTGATAATAATATAAAAACTTACCGGGACCAGAATCGAACAAGTGGAGTCATTCGGACTCTATAATATCCATATAAGCGCGGATTGGCCACTTAGGCATCGGATATAGCCACTTAGGCAAAGAGTATATCCACTTAGACGAATGACAGCCCTCTAGGTTGGTATTAGCCACATAGACAACTGATAGCCATATAGACGAAGGTTATCCACTTAAGCGAATAGCTGCCCTCTAGGTTGATGATGGCTGCATAGGAAAAAATAGCCATATATGTAACTGATAAAGCACTGGTAGACCAAATGCTACGCTTATCCCTGTAGCATAGGTATCCCATATCAGAATATTTTAAAGAAAAAATTTTAATATATTTTAAATATTCAAACAAGCAGCATGTAGAGCAGACATATTATTTATAGAAATTATATCAAACTTTTAGAGAAAATATTTGTTATAGAAAATATTTTATCTTACTGAACAAAATATGTTATTCAGAAAACATGCTTAATTTCAGACGGAATATTTATCACATAAAATATAGTAAATTTTCAGATACAAAATATTTAGTACAAAAAATTTAATTTTTTCAAAATAGAATATTTATTACATAAACATAATAATTTTCAGAACAAATTTTTCACTTCAGAGTTTTCACGTAAGTCAGATTTTAGGATTATCGATCCTTTAGTTATTCCAGATTGCATGCAAGGGTCCAAGCACATCAAAAACATATAATTTCAGAAGACACAGTCTATGTGTCTGAAGCTTTCATCGCACTCACTTGGACGCCGAGCTAGTAATCCAATCGCAGTCCACCGGTGAATGGTTGGTCACTTCGAATGTCAAACTGAGCTGAGACAGAAATAAATCACAACAAACTCAGATGTAGTAATTGTGACAATACTGAATATGCATGAATGCAGATGCAAACCCAAACACCGACGGTGTCGAAAAACCTATTTTGATCGATGATCTAACACACTCATCTAGAAAATCAAACATTTTGTAAAATTACACTTTAGTCCCTAAGAACTCAAAAAAATTATAATTTAGTCGTCAAACTTTTAAAAATTATAGATCAGATCTCAAATTATTCTAGAATTACAAATAAGACCTCAAGCTCTTGGGAATTTGCATTTTTAGTCTTTGCGACAAAAAACTTTCAAAAATGCCACAAATTTCGTTTTGATTGATACCTAAAAACTGTACATACAAAACCTAATCGGCTTTCTAAGTGAATTTTAACATCCTATGCAAATTCAGTAATCATACACAATTCGGCCTTCAACATCTAAACCTAGTTTTATCTTGCTAAATGAAATCCTAACATGCATAATTAATTCAACAATATTTTCATAAAACAATAAGTAAGGCCGAATAAAGCAAAAAATCAGAATCATATCGCATACAAAAGGAATCGGTTATGTTGATTGTGCAACCTGGCTCTGATACCACTATTGTGTTAGTTTTAATGCCCTAGTCCAATCATTTATGTGCATTGTCATTCGATTTATCAATTAATAAAGAGGCATTTCATTTCATAATGAAATATTATATGTTTTATGAAGATAAAACCTTCATGAATAGTTTATTCTTCATTATGTCATCAAGTCTAACTTGATAGTAAAATCATAATGTAAAAGGAATACTATTCTAAATGTCCCTAAACAATTGTTATCATTGGAATGATAACAAATCAAGGTTAGCATGTTGTAAGTGGATAATCACATTTTACTGATTATGGATATGAGATATCACTTAGAACATAGAAATATGTTGGGGAATGTGTATTGGATTAGTCTGCTATGAATGCACTTCATGGATCTATGTCACAAGTAGTTTTCATACAGTGGTGATGTTTGAGTCATCTAACTGAAACTCACTATCGACTCTTACATAAGGAATCACATGTTTTGACTTAGTCAAACGTTATCCGTAGTAGGGTAACAATAAAGGCTATGATTGGATATGTCATGAATCTTGTATAAGAGTGATAATGAGAGTGATGAATTTGTTTCTCTTATGAAGAGTGATATCTTTAGGCCACTTGATGAGTAGGATTGATGGAATATATGCATACTCAAATGAATTGATAAAAGGGTTTATCAATGTCATTTGTATATCAATCTAATTGGGATCAAGAAACACATTAAGTTATATAAGATTGACATGTAACCATGTCTTATGCTTAATAGAGATATCGTGAGATAAAAGGACTACATATCAAATTGTGAAAGGTTAACTCGGATCACCGATGTCATTTGCTTTTGGGTTACCATAATGTATTACTAGATACTGCTTATGGACTTTG
>CAODLS011315072.1:0-11666 GCA_948243855.1 Flueggea neowawraea | reverse complement strand
GCCTTTTCCTCATGCATTAATTGAAATGCCACGTTTCAGTTATGAGGTTCTATAAATACACCCACCTATGGCTCTTTTGTCATAACTCATCTCAATCACCGAAATCACTCTCTCAACTACTCCTCTGCACTTGCAATCACTCCTCAGCACTTCAATTGCGATTCTGAAGGTAAGAATCGTTCTTTGATCTCTTTTTTCCGTCATCTCAACTTATATTTGTTCATCTAGGGTTTTGAACGGATTTTGGGGTTTTGTTCAGATCTTCCTTTTCTGTTGTAAAGGAAGTTAAATATGGGTAGATTAAGCTTGGTTAAGGTTGTAACCACATGATTCTAGCTTCAGTTTCTAAGGATTTCGTGTTTGAACGAAATGGTTTCATCCCAGCTAGGGTTCCAAATTTTGGTAGATTTCGCATCAGATCCGGAGTTGTATATGATGTGTTATGATAGATAGGTGTTACAAATACATAGATCTGATGTTGGGTGTTAAGATTTGACAATTTGTGTCGAGTGGGTCAACAATTCCAAATTTGGGGATTTGGATTCTTGATGATTTTGAAGTTGTTTGTAGGATCTTAGGCTAGATCCTTGCTTGAGAGGCTAATTGCAGCCAATATGAGTGTTTGATTGATCAGGTATAGATCGAAAAGGGAGTTTGGGTATTTTGGCATAAGTTCTCGATGTCATCGAGAGTTAGTCAGCATTTGCATTCGCATACATGCATCAGTACCACCACAGTACAACATATTGATATTTGCTATGTCTGTACATGTACAGCTTAGTATGCCTGCCAGCAGGAACAACCACCTGCGAGCGATATTTGACTGGATCCGTACCTCAGACCTAGTGAGACACTTGAATGCATGTTGTATGATATGAATGTGAACGTTTTGGTAAAATGAATTTCAAAAAATATACTATGTATATAGTGTGTATACTATATAGTATATATGTAAGTGTGCGGTATTTTGAAAAAGGATTTCAAACCAGTCTTTGTGAGGCACGTACGAGGCGGTCTGATGTGTTATTTCCTCAATAGGGAATCTTACCCCTTTTTCTTCTGTTGTCCATGTTATACCTTTGTTCGCAGGTGACATCTTTTGGACGCACAACATCTGATCCGTACCTCAGACGTAGTGAGACGCTTCTTTACTATTGTGAGTGCCCTCGTTCGGGACTTTACTTTACTATGTCATAGAGCTCCACATTGGGTTACTGTTGGGATACTGGGTTTCACTTTGTATTTTGGGGTTTACTCTGGTGGTTTATATTTTCACTGATATTTTGATATACTGTATATGTATATATATATATGATTTACTTCATTTATAACTATTTTTATAAATGTTTTAAATAAATATTTTGATAAGTCGAGTAGTATATCTGATCACAGAGGCTTGTGCGGGGGTGGATTGGGCTTCCATAGACGGTCTGCCTCGTACGCCGGTCATAGGCCCGACAATTGGTCGTGACACCTAATACCCTAAGTGTCTCAAAGATGAAATAGACGGAGTGGATCAAACGAGTATATCCGTGAGCATTGCAGTCCACAGGCTCTTACAAGATATATCCCGCCGGATCACAGTATAATATACTACAGGGGGATAATCAATAATACAAACTCTCAAAATTTATTATATCCAGACTTTAATTAAATCATACTAGAGAAATCAGAGAGGGGACCTGAATAAGAAACAGAAACTAAACCGTGTGCAGAAACAAAATATGATATGTGGACTACTTCCACCTGATCTTTGTGTTTGGTTGAACACATAGGTTACCACCAATCCTGGTAACTAGGCATTCATTTTCATAGAACATTGGTGAAATCCTCGGTCCTAATGTACAATGGTACTCCAAGAGGAAGGGGATGAGGGAGGTGAATTGGAGTTTTAGCAAGTTAAAAACTTTGTTGAAAATATTTTGCAAACTAAAACAAATAACAAAGTTCTTTTAAAATAAAATCAAAGTTAAACGCGGAAGCAACTTAAAACTAAAGATCCAATCCACACACAACAATATAAATCAAATGCAAGTGTAAGGTAAATAAGAGAGAGTAAGGGAAGAGAGCACAAATCTGATTTATTGTGGTTCGGTCACCCTTGACCTACGTCCACTCCTCTAGATCCCCTAAAGAATTTCAATCCACTATTTCCTCACTTTTGGGTGGAGGAAAACCGTTTACACCACTTGTTTTTATGAGATCAACAAGTAAACTGTTACACCTTGTTTTTGCCGGCTCAACAAGAAAGTTGAATCCTTAGTTTTTGTGGGCTCAACTAGAAAATCAAAACCATTTGTTTTTAGGACAAAACAAGCAAACCAAACATCTAGTTTTTGCGGGCTTAACTAGGAAACTGAACCACTATTTTTTTCAGGCTCAACTAGCAAACACTCTTGTTTTTTCAAGGCACAAAAATAAAACATATCTACCCCAAACAAACAGCCTTGCTTGTTACAAAAATCAACCCAAAGATATAACAAATTTAAAGCTCATACAAATCTTGAAATGTGATAGCAAGTAAATAGCTCAAATGGGTTAAAAGGGTAGAAGTGAGAAAGAAAATGGACAACAAGTTTAGGAAAAGTCTCTCTTATCTTCGTTTTGCTCTATAACATCTATATATAGATACTAAAAAGAATATAGCCGTCAGAGCCTCGAAGTAGCCATTGTGAAACAAATATAAAATTTGTCCTATAATAACGTCACAACATACTATGTGCGTAGCCACCATCTATGTGTGTAGTACATTTATCCAACTGATTTCTATGCGCTTTGATCTTATTTCTACGTACATTGCTTCGAACCTAGTATTCACTGCCTTGGATAAGTTGGCATCTACGTGCCTTGTACCTGTTCTACGTGCGTATGCTGGGGATCTACATGCTTGTACCGTGTTCTGCATGCATTGATCCAATTTCCAGAATATTCATTTTCACCCAGACATCTTACTACATGCGTTGTTTCCTCTTCTACGTGCGTAGTTGTGTATTCAAGATTAGATAGTTGGTTCTTCATGTGACTTGTATCAGAGAATATTTGAAATTCAAATCTCGAGGAACTTCTTGGTTTTGTTCTCATTTGATGCTCGTCTACATGAGTTGTACACTGTACTACCTGCGTAGGATACCTTTTCAAAGTTTTCACCTTTACTATTCTATGCACCTTGTCTCATCCTTCAACGTGCCATCATAATCAAACATTGAGCTGATCTGGACACTTGCTCGACTACGTGCGTAACACTTATTTTTGTGTGCATAGCATAGCACCTGATACTCACTGTCTTATAGAATGAACAATCTACACGCACTAAGCCCTTGGTACGTGTAATATCTTGATTTTTTTGAAAATTATTCCAGTAATTTTCTGTTATTTTTTTTGAATTAATTATTTTTGACGGATTAATTTTAATTTGAAATATTAATTAAATAAATTAATAATATTTTGGAGTGTTAAATTTTTGTTTGTGTTAATGGAATTTTTGAAGTGTATTGAGGAGTTAAATTGAGTGAAAATTGGTTGGAATTGGAAAAAGAAAGAAAATTGGAAGAAAAGAGAAAGAAGAATGAACTATAGGTCATCTGCACGTTTGGTCCAAAAGGCGTGTCGTCTGGATTTTGTATGCGCTATCGTTCGTATGTAGTAAACGACCTATTGTTCGCGCACGTGATCAAACGACGTGTCGTCCGATTGTAGTAAATGTCTGATCATTCGATTGGAAAGGAAAATGAAGTGTCGTTTGAAGCTCGGTCGTCCGCGTCTTGTGGCTGTGGTTCGCATGTCTGAAACGACACTGTTTTGTTTAAATAAAACGACGCTATTTTGAGCAAACATGAAACGAAATTGTTTTGCTTCAGAACCCAGCAGCCTCCATATTTCTTTTTCTTCCTCTTCTTCATTTTTCTTCCTCAAAACCTAGAAATTCGATATCTCTTTCCCGATTCTTTCTCTCTTCTGACTCTCTCTCTTCCTCTTCGATCTTGCTAGCAACCCAAGGTAAATACCTCTTTCTCTCTCCTCTTTTATTTTGTTATTTTCATGGAAATTGAATGGATTCGACCGGAGGTAAAATGGATTTTTGAAGTGATTTTTGATGGTTTTTGGATTGGTTTTTGTTGGGTTTTGATGGGTTTGAGTTGAAGAATATTATTTTAAGCTAGAAATGGAAGTTTGGATGGTTTTGGTGAATATGTATTTTGGTCTGAATTTTTAGGGGCCGATTTGGATGGATTGTGGATGTTTTGGACAAAATGGTTGTTAGATTTGAGTTTAGGAGATCGATTAGAGTCAATGTGAGTTGATTGGAATGTCGAGTTTCGATCGATTTGAATTTAGGGACGTTTTGGTGTAGTTTTCTGCCAAAAGGACCGAAAATGTTATGTTACATAAATTTGAGTATATTGAGGACCAAATATGATATTTAGCATTTTAGGGTTTGATTTGCAATTTTTGAGAGTAGGGGACTAATTTGAGAATTCTGACTACTTGGAGTATTATTTGGTAGTTTGAGAATACTTTGAGAAATGATTTGTAAATTTTGAAAAGTTGGGGACTAAAATGTAATTTTACATCGGTCGAGGACTAAACTTTAATTTTACGTAGATTTCGATTTTTGATACTAGAGTGATAGATTTTCATTCGCATTAGGATTTTCATTGTTCGTGGGTTGGGACGAATATATGTATTGCATGCGTACTCTGTAATGCCACAGTTACCGTGTCTCATGTTTGTATAATGAATTATGTATTCAGCTCGGTTGGACTTTCGAGGTGACCAGTCATTCACTGGTGGACCGTGCTCAGGATTATTTGCTCGGCGTCCAGGTGAGTGTGATAACATTTTAGACACGTAGGTTGTGTCCTCCAACCTTTGTATATATTTTTGTTATGTTGAGCTTAGTATGAAATTTGGAATAATTAAAGGATTGAAATTCCTAAAATTTGGTATACGTGAAAACCTCTGTTGTGGAAACTCGATTTTCTCTAAAAATGTTTTTGGTTTCTGAAATAAATATTATGTTAATATTTATTGTGATTTCTGGAATGAACGTTTTGGATTTTAAGAATATATTCTGGAACGAATATTTTGTTTGAAATAAGTATTGTTTCTGAACACTAAATATTTTTGCAATAAATATTTCGTCTGAAAGTTTAATATCATTTTTGAAAAAATGAGAAGTTTGTTTTCGTATGCGACCTATTTGAGCATTTTGATATAAATATATTTTTGTAATGTTTGGTAAAAACATTTTATTTTGGGACACCCAGCCATGAGAGAGCGTAGCCTTGATACAATGGAGTTGTATCATTTGCCTAAGCGGCTATACCAGTGCCTTTAGTGGCTTATAGTCGCCTTTGTGGCTATATCATGGTGCCTTAGTGACTAATCTCCGCCTAAGTGGCTATTACCGAGTTTGGTTTACTCGATGAATATGATCTCTAGTCCCTGCAAAAAAATGTTTTTAAACTACTTTCTGAAAAAGTTTTTGAACTACTCTCTGAAAATGTTTTGGAACTATCTTTGAAAATACCTTGGTATTTATTCTCTGAAAATATCTTGATATTTAACTCTGAAAATACTTCGGTATTCAAGTCTGAAAATAAATTTGGAATTTACCTTTTAAGTATTTTTAGGATTTATCTCTAAAATATTTGAGTACTTTTCTCTGATTTTTTTTGAAAGTGAACGCGAATTTCAGAAAATATTTGAAAAGAAAATGCTTGGGCTACTTTGGATTTTGGTGAAATTTAATATTTTATTTATGTTCTCTATTTAAAATATCTTGATAACTGTCTATTGTTTGCTCTTGATGCAAAAAGGATTGCAAAGTGGATTTTGAACTAATTTATCTATATATACGAGTGTGTATATATATATATATATATATATATATATATATATATATATATATATATATATGATATAATTTGGATATATACGTGCATGTGGTAGTTTTCGAAAATGTTTTCAAAACCTTTTTGAGGAGCATGTGCTGCTCTGTTGTGTTATCCACTCACTAGGGAATCTTACCCCTTTTATTTTTCTTGTTTTTATTCTACTTCACTTTTCAGATGATCTTGATAGCGGTTGTTTGGTTCTTATGCGCTCAGTGAGTGCCCTATTGTTCGGACCGAGTTTTTGTTATGTTAGTTGCTTCATAACGAGTAGTGGGTTATGGATTTGTATCTATTAAATAATATTTAATGGTTTTACTTAAATTACTTATTTAGTATTTTGATATTATAATTATATTTTAATTATATTCGGGAATATTATTTTGAAAAATGTATCTTTGTTAAACTATTTTAATATGGTAAATAAGTTGTTTATTAATAATAATTGGGTAGATGTTTCTGTTCTCCGAAGGCTTGTGCGAGATGGGTCGGGCTTCCATAGACGATTCGCCTTGTGCTCCGGTGACGACCCGATTTTGGGTCGTGACAGTACGTGCGTAGCAGTCAGTCTTCATATGATCAACGTGCTTAGATTGCTCTTTTAAGTGCTTTGTAGCCAGATATCTTCAGGTCTGCAACTTTGCACCTCTTCATGGTTGTTTTGTATTCATCATCATCAAAACCAAACTCAACAATTGGTATACCGAAGGCTACATTTACTCCCGTAGCATAGGTGTATATATATATATATATATATATAACTCAACAAACAATAAAAAGCAACCATATAAATTTCAAAAGTTATCATTAATCATATCACTTTAAGTACATATTTCATATCCAAAGATTTTTCCTTAGCAAAAACATTTTAAACATACAAAGCATATGAATCAGATAGATACTATTGAAAATATACTAAATCTCAAACATCTTAACTTATTACTGAAAATATAATAACTTCAAAATAGATTTCTATTCGTTATAGAAACCTCATACAAATCAGATTTTAGGATTATCAATCCTTTAATTAGTCCAGATTACTTATAGAGTCCAGACATAACAAAAACATAATAATTTCAAAAAACATAGCCTATATGTCTAGAATGTCATCCAACTCACCTGGATGTTAGTTCGGAGAATCTAGTCATGCACCACTGGTGGATGGCTGGCCATCATAGAAATCATAGGATGCTTTGGCTTGTACTCTTGTACTTGCTTTGATGATTAGAAAAAGATGACTAGTTGTGGGAGCAATGTCTTGGACAAAAACTATGGGATGTGTAGGGTTTGTTTTGTGATTGAGTTTCAGACTGTGCACTAGAAAATATGAGTGTTTTTTTTTCTTCTTGTGCGTGCAACTAAGGAAAGGAACATATGTAAGTCGGTTAAGATCAACCTAATCATGACTTCACTAATATTTATCTTACTCTTATTCTGTTATCAAACTTATTTGATAAGTGAACATGTGGCTAATCCCATTTCAGAGGCATGGGAGGTCTTCATGTGTTGTAATTTGTTAGGCGTCAAGTGTAGGTTAAAGTTACGATACTATAACAATCATATATACTATTTTTTTTTTACCTTTATCCCATTTCTTTGTTTCCACTCCTTTTAGTCCCTAACTTATTTTGCCTTGTGCACATGTCATTTTCTACTTAGATTCTTTAATCTTATTCTAACCTTATTTGACACAATCTAAAGTAATATTTCAACTCTAATTATAACTATATTATTATACTTTTCGTCACTCCTCGCAACACGATTGGACCTAGTAATTATTTACTAACTAATTATATAAACTTATCTTTGTATCTAAATTTCAATTATAATTATTGGACTCTATATTATGAAAATGCATATGCAATGCATGTAGAATATGTACATGTAATTTATAGGTGTTTAAGTTCAACCAAAATTGAGTGAGGCGTTACATATGCCCTAAAAGAGAGCCAGACAATGTTGTGTATAAGGTTCACGGCAAGAAGATTGATATGAAAAGGCAATCTAGGTAAGGCATATACTTTTAGCAGGATTTGTTTTTGAGATGCTAGATATTCTTAATTGACTTTTCTAATTGTATGCTGGTTGCACGATCTATTTTCTTTGTATGCATGAGGATGTTCACTAGATATTGTTCCACCATTTGAGAATGGGAGATGTTAGAAAAAATGAGTTCACATATGATGGTCAATTAGTCGAACTCAGTTCATTCGAGATGTGAGTATCTCATAGGCTAAAAAAAATGAAATTAATTTGTTGCAACAGAATTTGCCACGAAATTTGTTGTACAAAAATGGCTATCGCAATTTTGCGACAAAAAAATTTCATTGCTAAGTTGTGACTAAAAAGTTCATTGAAAAATGTTGACCAAAAGTCAACCATAGTGCAACGATTTTAAATTTTGCCGCTTTGTAGTGACGTATTTGGTTACGTAGTGCCTAGGGGTGTCAATTCATGTTATCGTGTCGTAATCATGTCATGTCATTTATATATCACAAATCATTATACAAGACAAACATTACAAAAATTGAATTCGTGTCAATCGTGTCGTGTCGTGTCGTGCATGTCGTCTCACAAAATTGTATTGTCATGTCAGAAATTGACAGTCCTAGTAGTGCCATGATGATTTTTGTCGCTACATTTGACTTGTTTCAAAAGCTTGCGATGAATTAACTTAACTGTTCATTGCAAAGTTTGGACAAAGTTTGTAAGGAGAAGATGTTGACATTTTGCAAAATTGATGCGACGAAATTAACTTTGGCAGCAAATTTGGCAACAGATTCCGTCGCAATTATTGGACAGGTACAATTTTGTCGCAAATTTTGGTTGCAATGTTTGCGAGGAAATATTGTTTAGTTGCAAAATTTGCGACGACTTTCATAACAAACATTTTGACTTTGCACAATAGTTGGCGACAACCTTCAACACAAACTTTTGATTTTCTTACTTTTTGAAATGATTATATAATGATAGTTAATAAAAAATTTAACTAAAAACAAATTGCAATATTATATAAAATATTTATATACACATTAATTTGCGAAATGTGTACAAAATATTTATATATTTTGTTGAAAATATATCCAAAATAGAAATAAACTATATAAACCTAATCTACTTGTCCCAATCGGGTTTTAGGGCTTCGAGTGTCGGCGAGGCAAAAGGTGCAAAATTTGAGGCAGGGTTAGGTACCTAACCCATGCATGCCATGAACGACTCCATCCACTTCATGAACTCTTCTTGCTGTGATCAGAGCTCTTGAACATCTTGCCCAAACTCTTGTTGTTGTGCCCCGTCTGATCTTAGTGTTCCTTTAATTTTCTTGATGAAAGATCAAGAGGACAATATTGCTCTTTGGGTGAGAATTTTGGGAGCTTGGCAAGGAGTTTAAGGTTCTTCTAAACCGAGAATTGAAAGTGATTGGATAAGAATTGCACTCAGTAAATCAAACTTCTTAATAAAATGATTTGGAATGATCAAAGGGACATAAATCATGCACTACGGGTCTCTTGCTTCTTTAAGAACAATAGTAAGGTCACAATGCCAAAACTTGTAAAGAAATGATAGAAAAAATTACTGAGGATGTACTGGAGACACTTGATTAAAAATAGAAAATATAAGATAATATAGAGGACATTGATGAAAACTTAAAACAAAGACTCAGGACACTAAAAATAATAGCTGAGGACACTAATGAAGACATAGGACTGGATTCATAGTTGTATAGAAGTTGATTTGAGTGTGTTGTTTAAGGTCCTGTTCTATGTGTCTTCTGCATGTATTTGTAGTGCCATAGTGTGATTATCGTCCATCTTCTAGGAATCTGCTCTTGATTTCAACATTTAATCCCCGTTCCATTGATTCCTCTATTTCTTGCTCTACTGTCCTATAGGAGAATTGACTTCCTTTCTTCATCCTTGATTTTTAGCAACTTGTATTTATGAATTTCCTTCTTTGTCCCAATTTCTTGGCAATCAAATATTTGTCCCCATTTCCTACTCATCTTTGATAGACTTGCCATGCACAACATATGTTTCTTTTTCTGGTGTTTTTGAACTTCTTAATGTCCTCTAGGGTAGTATTTGGGCCGATGATTGAGTTTACAGCCCGCTTTTGCTTATTTAGTGTAATTCAGCCCGATCCATCAGACCGATCCTAAATTACATTGTAAACACAAAGCTCCTTAATCCGTCACCATATTTTATTATTCTCGTGATGGAGTTGATCATTGTGGTTGGCACCCAGGTTGATGCCTAAAACTCTGATTCTGTTCAATTAATAGTACGATTTCTAATTAATTGAAATAGTAAAAATATAAGGAAAAAACCCATGGCGGTCCCCGATGTTTGGTATATTGTCCAACCCGGTCCCTACTAGTTTCAAATTAGCCGCTTCGGTCCCTCACTCTTAACTCCGTTAGTTTAACCTAACTGAAAAGGCAAAAAGACAAAATTACCCTCAAATTTAAAATTTATTTACTAACCCTAAACCAAACCGAACTAAAATTAACTCACCTCAACACCCAACCAAACCCATCCATTCCAAAACCAAAACCAAAAAGTTAACTTAATCTAAACACCCAAAATAACCCACCCCTTCCTTCTTTGTTTTCTCTCTCACCTAACCCAACCAAAAAATACATGCTCTCTCCCTCTAACCCAAAACCACAACCTAAACTAACCAAACCACACACACTTTCTCTAACACAAAACCACAACCTAAACTAAACCAAAGCTACACACACTCTTTCTAACCCAAAATCACAATCTAACCTAACCTGGCCACACAATCCAAACCGCAAACCAAACCACAAAACCCAAACCACTAACACAAAACCACACTTTCTACCCAGTTCTTCTTTCTCTTCTTCTTTTCATTCTCTCTCTCTCTATGTCTCATGTCGATATGTCTGTCTGTCTCCCTCTCTCTCTCTTTCTCTCTAGTTCTCTTCTCTTCTCTTCTCTTCTCTCTACCACCACTTGCGTTCTTATTTTTAGTTATTTGTTTTTCAGTTTTATCAAGCTCCTTTCTTCCCTTTTCATTCTCTCTTCTGTTTAGAAAGCCCATTTTCTTATTTCTTCTCCTTTTTTTTTTCTTACAACTAATTTCTCCTTCTTTTTCTCTTAAGGGGCTGAAGTGATGAGGGTGCAAAAATGTCATGCAAAGGGCAATTTTGGCGATGGTTTGGTTCAGAGGGGTAGAGAAAGGATTGATTTTGGGTATTGTGGCGAAGAAGATTGTTGTTTTGGTGATGATTTTTAGATTTGGAAGTGTGTAGAGAGAGTTGGTTTGGGTATGTGTGAACAAAAAAAGGTGGAGGTTCTGATGGTGGAAGAGGTGACAGTTTTAGGATCATAGTGGTGAGGAGGGTGGTGAATGGTGGTTGTTTCGGGTTTGATTTGTGGAGACTGTGGAAAATGTGGTGGTGGGAGTGTGTGGTTTGGCAAGAAGGGCCTGATTTTGGTGAAGAGAGCTATGAGCTTTCTGTGTTTTTTCTTTGTGTTGTGTATTGGAGGAATTTTTTTCCCTCTCCTTTGCTCTCGATATGGGTTTCACTTTGATGGGTTTGGTTTTTCTCCGTGTTTTTCATATGGGTTTGGTTTCTCAAATTGACTGGTCACCAAGATGATTATTGGGGTCCAAAGGTGGAGTTCGGAGAGCCACAGAGGTATATGCAATTGGGTGTAGGCGGACGTATTGCATTTTTTTCAGTTGTAAAACGAAATGATTATTGGATCTTGTCACTCATAAATTACCCAGAGATCTTTGTTG
>CAODLS011314933.1:0-10444 GCA_948243855.1 Flueggea neowawraea | reverse complement strand
ATAAAAATGCTCCATTTTCCTTTTGATTATGAGAGATTGAGTGAGAGTTACATATTTTGAGTCAATAAAACCTTAAAGTATGGGAATTTCTTTGCGAAACTATGAACTATTATTGCAGAAAACAGTTGAGATATTTCGTTTCTATTTCAAGGATATTAGCTCAGGTTTTTTTTTGTACGCATCACTTAGAGTGGCATAGTTTGGACAAGTTTGCAGTTTTGATAGGCCTTGCACCGTGGATGAAGTTCATCTGCGCAGATTTGATGGCCTATTGGTAATTGACCGTCCCTATATCACTCTCACTTGGCTTTTCTGCTCACAGGTAAAGCCATTTGTGTTTTAGTGGTCACTGATATTGGTTTTTGGATGAATTCTGAAGGAAAATGGAGTAGATCATCGCTGTGTTTTTGCTAGCATAACTTTAAAGCTCCTTTTCGTGAAGTTTGGAATATTTTAACTGCTTATGAGAGCCTTCCTAAGCAAGTGTTATATGTTTATCTTTTGACAGTACTACAATAAAAACTGTCTGAGTGACCATTTAAACAAGGTTTATGACACATAGATCTTTACTAAATCCAATATTGGAAATTGAAGCCTTATTTGGTATGGCAACATATTTTCAACTTGCTTATCTCATTGTGATGTTGATTTGTAGGACTGTCCCAAACATGGCCATTAGTAAGGTTTTGCCACGAGACAATAACAAGGTCCGCATGCTTCAGGTACAAGATAATCTTTGTTCAAAATGCTATGTTGAAATTCTCTTCATTGCTTACAAGTTTCCTAATGAAAATAATTTTTTATTTTCAGTTATGATGAATCATGTGATATGTCCATCTTTGCAATTACTAGCGTGTTTTCCTACACCTATGATAAATTATGTGATATGCAATCACAAACTTTGACCACTACATGGTGCCCCCTAGGGATTTCTTCTACGCCCGTCACTGACTGGGAAGTCTGGTTTGTTGAGATGGAGGCATGGAGCGTAGTTTAGTTTTATAGATTAACTATGGCGGGTTCTAACAGCAATTGGTTATTACGTATTTGTCCTCGCGTATTACCTTCATTCTTTTACCTTACGAGGATCTCTTTGTAATCTGATTATTTGCACATGCTTTTAGAGCAACTCCAACTTGGCTTCAAATTTGTGTTTAATGCAAAACTTGAAGCAATTTTTGCCTCTCCAACCCGGCTTTAAATTTGCAGGTGTTTTTGCGTTCTGCTCCAATGTCGCGCCACAATGCTAAAAAAATTGTTTTTTTTATTTCAATCTTATTTTTATTTTTTCAAACCACATGATTAATTTTAATTAAGAAAGAATTAGATTTGTATTTAGTTTGTAAAAAAAAATAGTAGAAAATGTGATTTAGAAAGAATATTGAGAATATTCTTTTTAGAGTTAAAAATAGAGTTGTGAGTTAAAGATATTTTTAATGTAGATGTTGTATTTTTGTGAAAAAATTGTTGTAAAATAGAGTTTTGGGTTGAAATGGTCTTAAAGATATGTGTGGTTCTAATGTTTTTGCCTTATTTCACCATAATGGACGTGTATTAGATCTATTAACCATTTATTTTTTCATCTAATTTCTTAAGATATCTTAATTTTAATCAGTCACTTTATTTTGAAGTGGTAAAAGTATATCAAAAATATAATTTCATAAATTAATTACTTGAAACAATACTATTCTTGCATCAATTTTATAAGTTTACAAAATAATCCAAATCAAATACCATCTCAATAGTGGAATAAAAAATCTAAAAAGTTGTTTAATCGAAATCAGATAGATAACTTTGTTATACAGACAGATTCTCTTGCTATTTTGTTAAACTATATTTTAAAATAATTCACACCAGCGCAGATATACGCCTATTTCTTAAAAACTCCTATATTTCTTGTCATGATCCGTTTTCGAACCATGACCGACATAAGAGGTGGACTGTTTATAAGAGTCCGATCCATCTCGTACAAGCCTTCTAAAGGATCAGAATCTCTACCTATTTATTCTTTTATTAAAACGTTTAGGGTAAAAATACAGTTATAAGAAAAAATACATATATATATATAATATTTGCCAAAGCAAAATCAAATACAAGTGTAAAAATAATGTAAAAATCCAAAAGACAAAAATGTAACTCAGTAACCCGACAGCATCCTTGTGCGGAGTTCTAAAACAAACAGAGTAACTCGGCCAAAAGGGCGTCACTAACCAAAATAATGTGCACCTCACTGGGCAAGGATGACAAACGGTTGCTAAGGCAAATGTTAGCCTGTAAGAAAGAAACAGGATAAACACAAAAAAAAGGGGGTCAGAACCCAGCAAGGAAGAACACTCCAGAATGCGCCATATGTGCCTCACAAAGACTGTTTTGAAAACAATTCAAAAATACCACACACAGGTATACATACATATGCACACTACATACGTAGTAACATTTCAAAGAAATGTTTCGAAAATATTTACAGACAAAGCAAACACATGCACTCGGCAAATTAATACTACTAGTATCAAAGTAAAAAACATATATCATAGATATGGGACTAAAACAAATGTGATATGGACTCTGCCACTAATCACTAGGTGTTGCAGATCTGCCACTAATGGTGATGAGGACTCTGCCTCTAATCAATATCATATCATGTGCTAGATCAGAACACATGGGTACCGACATCCCTGGTAGCTGGGATTTCTCAAAACATTGGCATACCAAATGCTACGTGCCTCGTAGCACAGGTGTCCCCATATTGCAGTTTACGGGTGAAATTCTATACTGAAATCCAATCGAGTACCTAAATCATATTGTAGTTTACGCTAAAACTGCGAACTAAACTAAGGTCCTCTGTTAAACATTATAGAGACTGGCACACCATGTAAACATATAATTTGGTCAACATACAATTTTGCCAACTGTGCCCCTCTATATGTCATCTTGACAGGCAAAATATGTGTTCATTTCGTCAATCGATCCACAATCACCCAAATGGAGTCATACCCAGAAGATGTCCTCAGCAGCCCAACAACAAAATCCATTGTGATGCAATCCCACTTCCACTCCAGAAGGGGTAACTACTACATCAAACCAAAAGGACGTTGGTGTTAAAACTTAACCTACTGACAGGTCAAACACCGGTTAACAAACTCTGCGATATCCTTCTTTATCCCTGGCCACTAATAAGACTCTCGAAGATCCCGATACATCTTAATATACCCTAGGTGTACATAATATGTTCAAACTGCAACTCAACTCCATCCTCCATCAATCTCTGTAACTCCGACACTGTTGGTCGTCTCTCAACTGCGATGTAAGCTAACTCCCCATCGACTTTCTACTCAGAGCATCGGTCACAACGTTTGCCTTGTCAGAATGATATGATATAGTACATTCATAATCCTTCAGCAACTCTAGCCAACGTCTTTACCTCAAATTTAGGTCTCGCTGCCCGAAAATATACTTCAAGCTCTTATGATCTGCAAAGATCTCAAAGGTCTCTCCATATAAGTAATGCCTCCAGATCTTGGGTGCAAACATGACTATCGCTAACTTTAAGACATGTCTTAGGTAATTTTGCTCATGCCACTTAAGCTGTCTTGAGGCATATGCAATCACCTTGCCATGCTGCATCAACACACAACCCCATCCAACCCTCGAGGCATCACAGTATACTACAAACCCTCCAAAACCTGATGGCAATGCCAACACTAGTGCACTGGTCAAACACCCCTTCAACTTTTAGAAGCTATCTTCACACTTATCAGACCAAACAAACTTAACTCCTTTTTATGTCAATCGAGTCATAGGAGCGACAATCCTAGAAAAATCTTAGATAAACCTCCTATAGTACATGGCCATGCAAAGGAAACTCTGAATCTCAGTAACGGTCTTAGGCCTCTCCCAATAGAGTATTGCATCTACCTTTTTCGAATCTACAATAATCCAATCCTTAGACGACACGTGTCCCAAAAATGCCACCTCATCAAGGCAAAACTCGCACTTTGAAAACTTTGCATACAGTTAATGCTCTCGTAAAGTTTGCAAGACTGACCTCAAGTGGTCCTTGTGCTCCTCCCTACTCTTCGAGTACACAAAATGTCATCGATAAAGACAATGACAAATCAATCCAAGTATGATTTAAACAATATATTCATCAAATCCATGAATGTCGTTGGCACATTAGTCAAACCAAAAGGCATCACAAAGAACTCATAGTGACCATACCTAGTCTGGAAAGCTGTCTTGGGGATGTCCTCACCCCTGATGCTCAACTGGTAATATCTCGACCTCAAGTCGTTCTTAGAAAATCACTGGTCAAACAAGTCATCTATCTGCGAAAGTGGATATTGATTCTTCATTGTCACCTTGTTTAACTGTCGGTAGTCAATACACATACGAATGCTCCCCTCCTTCTTCTTTACAAACAAAATTAGAGCACCCTAAGGTGAAGCACTCGGTTGGATAAATCCCTTATCCACCAAATCTCTCAACTGGGTCTCCTGCTCCTTCAATTCTGCTGGTGTCATCCGATAAGGTGGAATCTATACCAGGATGCACCTCTATGGTAAACCCAATCTCCCGTTCAGGAGGAAGTCTAGGCAACTCCTCGGGAAACACATTAGGAAACTCTCGCACCATTAGTACATCTTCCACTCTCAACTCTATTCCCTCTGACTCAACCAAACAAAATCCAAAATATGTCTCGCATCCTCTACGAATCAACCCTGACAGCTGAGACATAGATTCGGACAACACTATCTCGATCTCTCGTAAAACAAAACTCAGTCTGACCCAGAGGTCGAAAACATACCTTCTTAGCAAAATAGTCTAAGGTAGCACGCCAAGTCGAAAGCCAATCCATACCGAGTATAACGTTGAACTCTCCAATGTCTAACAAAATCAGATCGGCTGCTAACTCGTGTCCATCAATTGCAATCACTTAAACTTGAACCCCATATTCAGTTAGCATCTTACTACCCAAAGGTAAAGATACCTCTAACACTGAGTCCAATTGATGCAAAACCAACCCTGCATGCTCTACAAAATATGGCGTGACAAACGAATGTGATGTACCAAAATCAAAAAATACATATGCAGAAGTACCAGAAACAAGTAACGTACCAATCACCGCAGCATTGGAGGTCTGCGCCTCCTGACATGTCAAATGATATACACAAGCCTGACCTCTTGTAGTAGAACTGCTCAGCCCGGCCTGTCCACAGCCACGACCCTTACAAATCTGGCTACGGACCCTAGAACCTATAGTGCCTCTGTCTGTGCCTCTACCAGCACCAGTACTAACAGTACATGTATCTCCTGCTACTAATTGAACCGACTGGGATACTGTACCATGTTTTAGGGGACACTCGACCACCTTGTGTTCAGGCTATCTGCAATTAAAACAGAAACTTGCTACCCTGTTACAAGTACCAGGGTGTCTCCTCCCACAAGTCTCACAAGTGCATATGGGCATCATGTAATCTGACCCCCGGCACGCCTAGCTGTTTGTGCCACACTGCCACTCTGGGATGCCTGTCCCTGTCTCTAACCCTGACCTCTAGAGGAATGCCTACATTTTTGCTCAGACTGACTACTTTGACCACAGCTCTATTGGCACCCAAACGTACCCTTTGTGTTTGCCCTCTTGGGCTCTCTCGGATGCCTCGTATCCTGATACACCATGCTCCTCGTAGCCTCAGCTATCCACGATATAGTAGTCAACCTTTGGGTCGCCACCACTTTACTGATCTTGAGTAGCAACCCATTCAGAAACTTCCTTACTAAGGCATCCTCATTATGGGCCTCCGCAGGTGCATACTGCTCAAGTCCCTGAATCTGTCCTCATACTCACTCACCGACACATTGAGCTCCTGATAGAACTCGGTAAACTAGTATGTCTTCCTATCCCTGTCACTCTAAGGGAGAACAGACAGTATGAGCTCATGCTTGAACTCCTCCCAAGTGGCAATCCTGCGAGATCCCTGATCTTACCACCACCTAGCAACTTGGTCATCCAATAAAAATGATACAAACCTAACTCTCGCAGCATCATCGGTAAGCTTCATAACTTCAAAACATCGTCCCACCATGAAAGTGAAACTCTCAGGATCCTCTCCCATCTTGCCCGCAAATCTAGGAGGAACGAACTTTAGGAACCTAGCAAGATGGGTCTCAGCATCAGGATGGGGTGCTACTAAAGCTGTGAAAGGTGCAGGAACAGCAACTGCCTTTGGCTGGGGTGGAAGAACTGGCGGTGTTGCGACCACTGGTGAAACTGAGTGACCTCAGCCTCCTGACCGGCTAAGAGAGCCTTTACCCGAATGAGAACCTGAGTTAATCGCTTAAAAACATCCATAAAAGCCTCAGACAGCGGCTGAGGTACTGGAGCAACAACCATTGGAACGTTGGCTACATCATGCTTATCAGCAACAGAACGAGCAGCAGCCTCGAAAGGCACACGCCACGACCTCTCATGACCTCTCTTGCGAGAATGATGCATATATATAAACAGAACAAAACTCGCGTATGCAAATGTCAAAATACATGTGACCGCCACAGTACCTGAACGAAGATCAAAGAGTATACAGAGGCCAATCAGACAGACTCAATCAAAGATACCTACACTCCACACCGACTCAGACTTAAGAAAACCTAAGGCTCTGATACCACCATTGTCGCGACCCATTTTTGGACCATGATCGACATACGATGCAGACCGTCTATGAGAGCCCGGCCCATCCCGCACAAGCTTCAGAGAAACAAAAAATCTACCCATTTATTCATTTATTAAAAACATTTTTAATAAAACTCATTTGTAAGAAATCATATGTATATATGCAAATAAAATATCATTGTAACACATTTGATATAAGCAAAATCGAATACAAGTATCTAAAATATAAATGTGCGGAAAATCCAAAAGACAAAATGTAACCCAGTAACCCGACAGCATCCCAGTGCGAAGCTCTAAAACAAATAAAGAAGTCCAGCCAATAAGGCGTCACTAACCAAATAGAATGCGCCTCACTGAGCAAGGATGCCAAATGGTTGCTGAGACAAAATGTCAACCTGTAAGAAAGAAATAGGATAATACAGAAAATAAAGGGGTCAGAACCCAATGATGAACAACACTCTATATTTCCTCATACATGCCTCACAAAGACTATTTTCAAGTAGTACAAAAATACCACCACTGTCAGGCAGCTGATCCCGCTGACAGGAACACGAAGCTGAAAAAAATATATCCGAAACAAAAATATATCATAAACAAAGTAAGTGAGACTCTAGTATGATGGTTGTACCGAAATGCATGCACATACATATGCAGACTCGAAGGTTCAAACAATTCCCAAAAACCGACATCGGTCGAAGATATAACAATCTCGACCCAAAAAACGGAACCTATATAAAATTACAATTTGGTCCCTTAACTTTTGTAAAATTACATTTTATTCCTGAGCCTCATAACATTACAAACTATTCTTCAAGTTCCAAGAATTGCAAACTGATGTTCCAAGAAGTCAGAATTTCCAAATGAGTCCCTAAACTCTCTGAATTCATGAAACTAACTTGTTTCCGTAAAATTTCAAATATCACTCCAAACTTTCCAAAATTACAAATCTAGATCTCAAGTTTCTAAAATTACAAATCTATACAAAGGTTCTCAAAAATTACAAACCTAGAGACAATTTTTCAGAAATTACAAAACTAGATTAGGACAAAAGTTTATTCTCAAAATTACCGAACTCCCGAATCGACCGACCAAAATCGAAACCAAATACATACATTGGTCGATCCCAACCTCAGGAGCATTAATTCATAAACAATTTCATCAAACAAACAACAAATTTGCCAAAAATATCCAAACCTGAATCTAACCCTAGCTTCATCAAAAACTCATCAAATCTCTTGATTCAAGTCTTGTTTCTTGTTAATCTAAGTACTACCTAACATATTCAAGCAACCACAAACATCCATTCATCAAGAATCATCAAGAAAATCAACACCAAGCAAAATCGGCTCAACAGATTTGATGCCCAAAACAGAGGAAAAAGGAAATAAATGACGCAATTCTTACCTCAAAAATGGATTAGGAACGTTGGGAAGGCAATGAGGAAGTTCTCTAAAGTGATTTGAGGGTGAAGAGAGTGAATGAGACAGAATAAATGTAAAACTCGTCGGTGGTTGGTTTTAAATGAGCTGCAGATCGAAACGGTTCATTTTAGCAAAATACAAAGGCAATGTATATCATTTTGCATGCAACATACACTTGGTGGTTCACAACGCACATCCTTCCATCTCAATGTACGTTATTAAGCTTTCAGAGGCATAAGGTTCTATGGGAACACATCACCATGTATGTCACACCAAGGGCTAGTTGATCATGGCATAATTCCAAATAATATATGTCTTGCTACCTCAGCGTACGTCTTGTGTTGGCCAGATAACATACGTTGTGAATAAGGCTAACGTACGTCTTCAACACTCCAGCTTACATACCTAACATTTCTCACTCTCCGCGTGCATAAAACCTCTATCGGGGTTCCATAACACATAGACCCTCAAGAGTACATCACCAACCATCATTAGCAACAAAGAAACCTCCAAATTCTCTAATCAATATTGGGAACACTCAAAAACTAAACCATACCCGAACGGAGAGCTACAAGAATCCGATCGGTTTGGGCGGAATATTACAAATATATTCCATGGCCTTAACGGCTTCAGCGATTTGTCTCACTGTTCCCAACTCCAAAGCTACTGCCCATCTAGCATACTTATGTAACAGACCCTTTTTGAACTTGTTTGCTAATGCTGCCTTAGATTATATATATATATATATATATAAATCATAGGCATCCTATATATATATATAAATCATAGTTAGATTATGGGACCAGAACAGACAGAATAATAGTGTGGACTCTGCCACCAGACAGAATAGAGCATTTATCTAGCCGGATACATAGTCATCCTTTTACCCCAGTAACTAGGGTCTTGTCAGAGTATTAGTATACCATAGGCTATGTACCCTATAACTATGTGTCCCATATCAGAATATGATCAATACATAATATAACAGACGAGCATGCAGATTAGAGTTTTAATCTTTTTACAGAAAAAAAATATATATTTTCCAATATATATATTAGATACCAGAACAGAGTGTTGGTTTTTAATAACCACATAAGTCCAATTATTAATTAGCCAAATAATTATTAGTCAGATTACAGATCGTATTCGGGCACAACAAAACTATATTAAGTTTGAAGACACAGCCTATGTGTCTCAAGCTGACATTTCACTCACCAGATGTCCCAAGTTGACATTTCACTCACCAGATGTCCCAAGCTAACAATCAAGTCAAGCACCCCTAACAGGTGGCTGATCATGCTAGTAGGAACAGGAGGAACATGAAGCTAAAACAGATATAGACACAACAATTATCAGAAAGAAATATTTGTACTATGGCGGTACCAAATGCATGATATGCAAATGTAGAAGCAGACACTCGTCTGACGACGAAAATCCTATTTTGGCAATAATCTAACTCTAAAACCTCAAAAATTGGAATCTAATTACAATTAAGTCCCTCAACTTTTGTAAAGTTACAATTTAGTCCCGAGACTTGGCAAATTACAATTTAGTTCCCAACATGCCAAATATCATATTTGATCCTCAATATATCCAAAATTATAAAAATTACACTTCTAGTCCCTTCGGCAGAAAACTACACACGGAAAAGTCCCAAATCTTAAGTCGATCGATAACTGACGTTCTAACCTACTACCCACATTGACTCTAATCAGTCCTCAAAACATGAATCTAACAACCATTTCATCAAACAACCTAAGAAACCCACATTATTCTTCAAAAACCCAAATTTATCAAACCCAAAGTTAAACCTACATCCATTCTCTTCCAAAACAAAAAACCAATCACAAATTCGGCCTCTCCCATGCTAGATACATCAACAAGCAATAAAAATCCAACCTACATTCACTACAAACAAGCTAAAATCCAAAACTCTAGCTCAAGGAACCCATTTTCATTCAACAAGCTTCCAACAAGAACAAATACATAAAATGGAAGGAAAAACCAAGATAGAATGATAATCTTACCTCACAAATGCAACAGGAACCAATAGGAGGCAAGGAGAGACAAATTTTGGGGCGGATTTGGGTGAAAAATGTGAAGAGGAATGAAGGAAGATGTCACGACCCATTCCTGGGACCCGTGACCGGTGTACGAGGCAAACCGTTTATGGGAGCCCGACCCGTCTCGCACAAGCCTCAAGATACCGATTTAGTACCCAAAATCATATTTAATAAAATAAAACCAATTAAAGGTTTAAACATCATTTATTAAAAAAATATAATATAAATTTATGCGAAAATAATTTCAAATTAAACATTTGAAATACCAAATAAAATAACAAAAACTAAAACCA
>CAODLS011314573.1:0-11309 GCA_948243855.1 Flueggea neowawraea | reverse complement strand
ATGTTTGAAAGAGTACTCCTGCGAACAATAATTACAAAAAACTTTAAATTTTTTATAACCACTAGAAATTTTCTTAAAATGAATTTTAAAAATATCAGAACTAGAAACTCGTCCTCCTGCTCCCCCTCATTTCCTTGGATGAGAATTGGTTGAGTTTGACTCTCTTGAGTTCCAATATTTTCAATTTCAAAATTTTCAAAATTTTTATTTCCACCAAAATTAATTCCATTACTACAAAATAAATATCCAAATATTAATTAAATGTAATAAAATAACAAAATAACTAAATTAAATTATAGTAAAAAATTAGAAGAAATTTAAAAAATGTAATTGTAAAAAATAACTTTGAAAAATATAGAAAACGTAATTGTAATAATAAAATGTATAAATAATTAATAAGAGTAATTTATAGAAAAATGAATTTTTGAGAAAGTATAGAAGATATTGAGATTGAGAGAGAAAAAATTGTGTAAAATTGGTAAGAATGGGGTGGGGTATTTATAGAGTTGAAAAAATTAAAAAAAAAACAAAAAAAAAAAGAAAATAACAATTGGAACCGTCGGTTCCAACGGTCCAGTGAACCACCGGTTCCAACGGTCCAGTGAACCGCCGGTTCAATTCGTCAATTGAACCGGTGATTCGACGGTTTTTAAAATGTAAAACCGGAACTTAAACCGTAAACCGCCGGTTTTGGTCAGCCGGTTCCGATTCGATTCCAATTTTAACCGGTCCGATTCCGGTTCGGTTCCACGGTTTCGGTTCCAATTTTACAAGTCTATTTTGAGGTCTGATTTCTTTCACTATTTCCGGTTATTCTTGTTCTTTCTTTTAGAAAAAATGAAGAAATTTGGGTTTTTAATATACTAAATTTCGGGTTAGTTGTTGTAATTCGTACATTTAATGATGATTCATGGTTTGATTACTTAAAGTCAAGTTTCTCTTTTTAAATGCTGTGGTCTTACTTGTGATGTCTAGTTCAGGTTTATTGTTTGTGTGCGAACTTTGGTTGAATATGAATCAGAGATTTGTTATCATAAGCAACAGTAATTTTAGCTTTTGAAGGTTTGATAGTGTAGGTGGAGTGTTGCCTTTGTGGTTAACGTGGTTGGCGGTTTCAGATTTGATAAATTTCATAATTACTGATTATGCCTTAATTATTTTATGCTTTTGTTATGAAAGAAAGTTAGAAATTTTATATAAGGGTTCTCATAAAATGATAAAATATGTGTTATAAATCACGATGCCAGTTAGCATTGTGCATTTGTGTAGTTTAAGCAAGGTAGAAGTTTTAAGGATGCGAGGCTTGTAAAACATTAGTTTGGAAAATGGGCATAATCCACCTGGTTCGGGTGCGATTGGAGATTAAGAAAAATAATCGGATTAAAAGGTACCACAATTACTACTTTACATATTATATGGTTGGAGTTTAAAAGACTGGTCTAAATATATTGAACAATAAAATATAATGTATAATTTTGGCTGAGATTTTGCTATCTTACTTTCACTGACGAACCCAGAACAAAATTCAAGAGGAGGCCGACAACGAATAAATTGGTATTTTATAATTGGTAGAAACTATACATTATATATAATATGTCAATTTCTCATATAATACTGTAAATACGGATAATATACCCTAAATAAACTCTTGATAAACCATAAATAAGTCATATATATATATTATATTTTAAGAGACTACATAATTGAGTAAAGTCATAGGGCCGTGTCAGACTCGTTAGGTCCATCTCTTGTCCTTCCGTATGTCTGTGGAGTAGACCCAATCTAATAGAGAATGATGGATAATTTTGTTGAGCTTTAAGAATGCTCGTTGCATTAGAGCACTTCATGACACGTGGAACGAGGGTTCTGAATTGTCTATTGGTGTAACTGAGATCGCGTAAGTAAGGAATATAGTCATTCGGTTTAATGTTGTAAACGAGCTTTGGATCGTTCGCTCTTAATTGGTTCACATGCCCTGCGCCCATATTGAAAGTTGTAGTTGTACCGGGTTGTTGATCAGAAATCGATTGGCCTTTTAGGTTCTTAGATGGGTTGTTGTCATAATGACAGATTTTATTACGGTTGGTGATCAGTCAGAGTGAAAGGCCTTGGTCAAGTAGCAATACTGCTGAGATGAGGGCATGACACGAGAGTTCCTAATATTATGTAAAAGTATGTTAAAAGGTTTGTACTATTGTCAAAAGAAGTAGGCTAAGCTACTAGGATATTGACTCCAGGGCATATAACATTAAGCTTTAGGATTTCGGGGGTCGCATAATTATGACTTCTTAAAGAAAATGTAGTAGTCTATGGACCTTTAGATATTTTATACGCAATCGCTCTAATGTCTCTGTCAACAGTGCTTGCTCCTACTGTTAGAATCCATGGTGCTTCATTTGATAAAGAAGTGTTCTAAGAACCAGAGTTCTCTACTGCACAACTAACAAATACACCTTTCTGAATAGTCCTAAATGCTTCTAATGTAATTACATTATCATAGAATGGAAGCGAGGGACCTCCGAGTCAAAGTGAAAGAATGTCGACTCCATCTTCAACAGTAGTATTTGTGGCATCCAATATAGCACTCTATTTGCAAACTTCATCGCCACAAACCTTGTACATTGTCAAATGAGCTACTAGCGCCATTCTGGTTGCAGTACCATTAGCTTGCCCAAATTAATTAGCTTCTTTTACGGACTTTCTGCTACTAGGCTAGTTACATAAGTTCTATGATCAGAGAAATCATATGATTTCAGTCTGAAAGGCTAACCGCCATATGATTTCTCTGGTCATGGCAATCATGTAACTAAGCGTAGCAACAGGAGCTCCTTTAAAAGGAGCTAATTATTTCGGACATGCTACTGGTACTGTAACTAGAATGACACCATTAACTCACTTGCCAATGTACAATGTTTGTAATGATGAAGTTTGCAAATAGAGTGGTATATTGCATGTCATGAATATTGCTGCTGAAGATGGAGTCGACATTCTTTGGCTTTCATTTGGAGGTCCCTCACTTCCATTCTATGATAATGTAATTGCATTAAGAGCATTTAGGATTGTTCAAAAAGGCATCTTTGTTAGTTGCGCATCAGGGAACTCTGGTCGTAAGAACACTTCTTTATCAAATGAGGCACCATGGATTCTAACAGTTGGAGCAAGCACTGTTGGCAGAGAAATTAGAGCAATTGTGTACAAAATACCTACTAAAAACTCCTTAAGAAGTCCTAGCTACGCGACCCTTAGAATCCTGAAGCCTGATGTTATAGGCCCTGGAGTCAGTATCCTTGCAGCTTAGCTTACTTCTTTTGAAAACAACACAAACCCTTTAACATACCTTCACATAATATTAGGAACTTCAGTGTCCTAACCTCATCTTAGTGGTATTGCTACTTTGCTCAATGCCTCTCATTCTTATTGGTCACTAACCGCAATAAAATCTGCCATTATGACAATTGCCCATCTAAGCAACCTTAGAGGCCAGCCGATTTCTGATCAGCAACCTAGTACAACTAGTATTTTCGATATGGGCACAATGCATGTGAACCCATCAATAGCAAATGACCCAAAGCTCATTTACAACATTAAACTTGATGACTACATTCCTTACTGGTGTGGCCTCAGTTACACCAACATACAAGTCAGAGCCATCGTTTGACATGCTGTGAAGTGCTCCAATGCAATGAACATTCTTGAAGCTCAACAAAATTATCCATCATTCTCTATCAGATTGATGTCTACTCCACAGATGTGCACAAGGACAAGAGGCGGACCTAAGGGGTCCAACATAGTTCTGCAACCTGTTCGATTCTGTGGTTCTTAAAATATAATAAATGCATATGATTTATGTAGGGTATGTGAAAATTATGGAAATATTGATTGTAATTCTCTCTCTCATCCTTTTTTCTTCATCACCCCCACCTCCTTCCTCCACCAAATCATCTTTCTCAAATCACAAACATGACTTGTACACATCATCTCTCTCAAATATACAACCTATAAAAGACTCCCTGGACAAAAATCACTCACACAAACCAAGGATCTCTATATGCAATTTCAAATCTAAACCACATTGTCTCAGATTCAGCAAAAACATGACAGAGTACACTGTACATGCATGCAACAGATCTAATGATCAATTTCGTTTTAGCAAATCGATGTCATTTTGAAGAATTTGAAGAACCTATCATTCAACAAAAAAGAAGAGCAAAAACAATTAGATAATTAAAACTAGTATGGATATGCAAACACGAGAAGAAAACGATCCTGTTTAGAGCAAAGAGATCAGGATTCGTTGCACTCACACTCTACTAATCTAGAAATCAAAGACTATTGTTGTCGTTGAGCTCACCAGGAACACATCCAGCCATTGCATGTTGCATTTCAACAGAGGAGACGTTGCTTTTTTCGTCGGATCTGGAAGAGAAGACGTCGTCGACAACAGTAGAGCTTGCATCGACAGAGAGAAAGAGAGAGAGGGAGGAAGGGACAAGAGAGAGACGAGAGAAAGATAGAAACAGAAAGGGATAGAGAAAGAGAGAAAATAGAAGGGACAAAATTAAAAATAGAGAGGGGAAGGGACTGAATTAAAAACAGTCTACGGTGATTGAGAAATAACGTATAAAAAGTTTAACTGTTGGCGTGCAGAATTAAAAAATCGTTGCTGCGTGCCACAGAAATTAAAAAAAGCAAACTGAATGTTCAGGGGAATTAACCTATATAATATAATGATAACATTAATTGCTTCGTGCTTAAATGGTAAGACATTTTAACAAAATTACTTCCTCCCCAGTTGACTCTCATTTATTCCACATGCATAAATATTTCTTTTATCTTTTTAGATTTACCACTAAAACTATAAATCCCAGAACGTAAAAAACCACCAGTCCCTTCGATCTATCTTCACTCTTCCATTTTTCCACTGGCCACCATGGCACCATCTCTGTAGTCCTCGTTTATGTCTTACATGTCTTCACAAATTTTATTTCACAAGCTCTCATTCCTCTCCCTGCGCATTTAACGTCTCTCATTCAAGGTAATGCCAATAATTATTCTTCTATTTTATTTTTATTATTGTATTTATTCAATCCTGAAATCTGGGTTTAGCTAGCAAGGAAAACTAATCAGAAAATTTGAGTTTTGCATTAAAGTTAGAATTTAGTCTAGATCAAACATTAAATACCGTAACATTTATGTTTCTAATCCAAAATGCACGTTTGTTTCAGTAGGCATATTATTTGCATTTTCAAAAAAGACAAAATATTGTTCTTAGTTAATTTATTTGTTTTCAAGATTACCCTTGGCATAATTCTTTTTCCCAAGCCCTAATAGATTAAACTCAATTGAGACATGCATGCAATAGATTCTATTCATTCTTGTTCAACAAAGAAACAAATTCCATTCATTCTAACTTGCATAGATTTTCCTTGTGTAATTTTTTTATAGTATTGTTAGTAGTTATATGATCTGATTATGCTTTTTTTACAATTTAATTTTATTCATTAATTTTTAAATTAAAATAATAACTTTGTAAGGTAAAATTAGAACTGTAACTATTTTTCAATCTACTTTAATTACCAATTATAAAAAAAATTATTAAAGACCTACAATTCAACATTTCAATTTAAAAAAGTGAACTTTTTTGTGGCAAAATTGAAAATATAACAATTTTTGCAATTTACTAAATCTACCACAATCTATTAAATAATTTATTTATGTAATCTACCAATTCAATCTTTCTAATTAAAACAAAATCACCCTAGAATTAATTTTAGTACTTATAAACGAATTGCAATTGGTCTCATGACTTGTTTTTTTCCCTCCAATTCTTATAATCGGGTCGTGTCGTGAAACTTAATAGCTTAAACGCGTCATGTTGATAAACAAACTATATAAATTGTGTATTGTCTTCAGATTTGGCCTAATTTTAAGCGACTCATTCGAGTCGTGTTGTATCAACCTAATTATTAAGAGGGCCGTGTCATATCAATGATTTAATACAACCCGCTTAATAATCAGTATTCATGTTAAGCCTAAACAAGTCAATTGAGCTGCATGACACGTCACGACCTGCCAACTTGAATTGACACTCTTACGCAACCGCAAAATAGTGCACAATCAAAACACACAAAATAATGGTTCTCTAATCACCAGTGGCTTAGTTGATGATACGTCCTAATTTTAAAAAATACATATATATAATTTATTGTTAAAAAATATTATCTTATTTTTTAAACCTAAATGTATTGAAGAGTGTTATTAGACCTCTTGTCCGATTAGGGCCTTGTAAGTCGATATAAATAAGAGGTAATTATAACAGGTGCTTAAATTAATTTTTAGATTTTGACAAAAAGAATGTAAGTTTTTCAAATAGCTAAAATGCTAATATTTTTAATGTTCAATTGTCCTAATATCATATTTTTAATCTTTAGTTGAAAAATGTCATATTTGATCATATAAAAATCAATTTTTTGTGTCATCTCAATTTTTTTCTCTTCTCATTTCTCTCTTGCTATCTCCTCATCTTTCTCCCTCTCCTTTCTCTCTCCTCTCCCTCTCCTTTCTCTCACTCATGTTTCTCTCAACAGATCTGAAACCCTAGATTTCTTTCTGTCGCCAGTCGTTGCCGCTCTCTAACCTACTCCGTGTCTCTCTCTTTCTATTTCATCCTTCCCTCTCGTCGTCGTTCTCTCTTCCTCTCCCGACTTCGCACTCTTCTCCTTTTCATCCCTTTTCTCATCATCGTTGCCTCTTCTCTTCGCTGATTCTGGATTTCTCTCGCTGCTCTTGTCTCCTCCTCTTTTCTCCTTGTCGAATTTGGTTTTCTCGTTGTTCTCACTAGCGGCTCGTGGCTCGGACAGAAGGATTGTGGCGGCACCAAAGGATTTTGAGGGGCGGCGACTAAGGTTGGAAAAATCCTAGCTGCTGCTTCTTCTTGGATTTGATGATTATACAAAAAAAAACATATGTTTTGAAAGATTTTTAGAAAAGTCTTTTTTATTGTTGCTTTTAAAACAAAATTCTAGAAAAATTATTTATCATTGTTTAAAATGAGAAAGACAATAATTGTGTGTTTTATGTTGATTTTACTGACTTTGTTAATTTTTATTTGAATTATATTGATTTTGTATGGGGTTGGATACATTTGGAGATATATGAATACATGTGAAGACTTGCGGATACATTCAGAGGTATTTAAATATATTTGGAGACTAAAACTTTATGTAAAAATTGAATTTCGGATACATTTGAAGACTAAAAAAAATATGTAAAAATTGAATTTTGAATACATTTGGATACTTTAAAAAAATTATTAAAAATTATATAAAAATTGAGATTTGGATACATTTTGGAGACTGTCAAAAAAATTGTAAAATTATATTAAAAATTGTAATTTAGAGACATTTAATTTAAAAAATATTAAATAAAAAATTTATTAAATCAAATTTTATATAAAAAAATTGTGAGTTGGAGACATTTGAATATGTTTGAATACATTTGGATACTACTGAATATATTCTAATAGATCATATTTATTCTCCCTTGAAATTTATCTTTTTTTGCAAAAAAATCAATTTCTTTTTGAAAATATCGCTATTTTTCGTGGAAATATCTCAACTTCTCGGTCAATTTCTCAGTCAATTAAAAATTTGATATTTTTGCATAATGTTTCAAGAGTGTTTTTATTTGTCAAAATGGATTTGATGCATGGTAAAAGTCCAATTCTAAATTTTAATTTAGTATAAATGTTAAAATTTTCCTTTAAAGAATACAACATTTAACATTTTTTTTCTCAAGTGTCACTCTTGTCTTTTATTACTATTCTAAAAATTACTATCTACTATCTGCTAGCATAACAGATATACTACATCAAGTTATGTCATAGAAGGTTATTGGTGAAGTTGGAGTAGATAAACCAATATTTTACTTCTCAAAGTGGTTCCATCCCATGCCCAAAGAAATTTGATTTATATGTTATTATACATTCAGTCAACATATATAACAATCTGACAATCTCAGAAATTTTTTATTTTGTTACAAGGGGTTGAACCCAACCCTACAAATTTTACAACTCATCCCCAACTAGCTACCCTATTTACAAATTTCTCACTACAACACATACAACCAAATATTAAGGAAACAGAAAGTTTCAGAACCTATTCACCCAATCAACTCTCTGAACCCTTCTATTACCCGCCAAAGTTCAGAGCATGATTATCCACACAGTGTATACGACTCTTATTTTCAATTGTTCAAATGATGATATTTCCGTTGGTGGCTGTAGGAGATCCCACTATGTCACCACCAACATCTGGGAATGTTTCGCAGCCTTCCATGGCCTTGACCTGGCCTGTTCTATCCACTTCAACCGGATACTTGAGGAGGTGAGCCTTCATTTCTGTTACGTTGTCAGTTGCAAACTGCCTCCAGTTCTGCTCACCAAGACTCCTTACGCGTCTTACACATTCAAGACTCTGGTTTCTCGAAACATTCCTCAAGAATTCCAATATGCTCTGCCCATAACGACATCCTATATCCATAAATCTGCACTCAAAATTCAAGGACAACAGACATTTAGTTCTCTTTCAGAACGTGAAGCAGATCAAACTACGAAATACACTTATATCAGTATCAAAGATATTACACGAAAACAATGTCTTATTAGTAATGCAGCGTGTTAGCAGAAGTAAATTTACTTGTCCTCGTGGACGAGAGCCCCTGTTTACGATTGTATGTCGAGGCTGACATGCACCCATTGCAATTTCTGTGTCTCTGGTACCATCCATAGAGCGTTGGTTGATGCTTGCAGATCCCAATATCACATACTAACCATCCACTATCATTCCTTTGGAATGAATGTAAATCATAAAACGTCTACTCTTCTAAATTTTTTCTTGTTTCACCAAGAAAAGAATACATAGAAAAATCAGGATTAGCAAAAATGAACAAAACTGCAAATCTGATTTAGTTTTGAGGAGACACCTAAGCAGCTTCTGCTGAAGGGGAATTTAAACTATTCACCCCATCTATTGCCTCACGGTTGGCAAGGCAGAAGAAATTCAGATAGTCTTGTGGCTCGTATGTATATTCAAGTCCAACCTCCACCAAGGCCTCGTAGATTGTGTTATACATCATTTGCATTGTTTTATGCTGCAGCAGATAGCAGTCATATAATTGAAAACAGGTCGATTAATAAACCTAGTTCCTAACTGGCTCAACCATAAAATTTTCGTCTTCCCGCTCGAAATCAGGATTGTTTGATTTACTGATATCAACCGATAGTACAGGTGAAACAATGAATTCGGGTTCAAGCAACTACGTTTGAAGGAAGATGTGTCCTACCTGCCAAAAAAGCATTCCCTGTACAGTAATTCCCTTCAGAGTGTCGCCTTCTGGCCACATGGGAATAAGGATATATGCAGAAAGTTTCTCATTTGTCCAGATTTTATTGGCAATTTTGAGGGCTATTTCCATAGGTATCAAATTGTTTGCTCCTGCAAATAATAGTCATAAATTAAAAATATGAATGCAAACGTATTTTACTCCTGGTCACTAAAATATTTGACTCAGTTCAGCTTGGTCAAAAGAGCAAGATTTTGTTATTCCTCCACTCCTCAAAGCTCATCGGAATCACCGCCACACACCGAGTTAATGCCAGCTTGACCACTGTTTTTATTTCGTTTGTGTCGATGTATGATAATAATGACATCGTCTGATTCGGATTGAGAGTCGAAGCCATCGGCGAATTTGTAATCCGTGTTGAGGGCTCGTGGACGGACTCCGAAGGGCGGTGGTGGCGAGAGATGGTGGTTTGGTCTCGTCGCTATTGCTATAATAACGAGTTCAAGTATGAAAGTTTTTTATTTAGTAGACCTCAAAAGCAATATGTGATAAAGATGGGAACTGCAAATACGTTTTGTGGCAAGAGTTTGGATGAAGAAGCACTGAATAGTCTGCTTTAAATTGTAATTTTTTGATCCTTGCGAGTTAATTTTGATACATGCACTTAAAATTATTTGAATTTTTTCTCTAATGATTTTGAACTTGATTTTATATCGAAACTTGTAACTAGTAGTGGTGGTTTTGGTCGTTTCTTAGTAGAGAATGGTGATATGGTGCCGACGAAGAAGGGTGAGGCAGCTAAGCAGTAAGATGGAGATTGTGTCGTTTGAAGGGGTTGGATTGACGGTTAGGTTGGGTTGGTTGGTTTGAGTTTGGATTTTCTGTTTAGAAAAAATATTACCTACACTTGGCATTAATATTTTAAAAAGCAGCTTACGTATGCGCCTAATCACATTTCCGACACCGGGTTTGAGAGAGAAGCGGCAGACTGACCTTCTGAGACAAATGAAGAAGACTAGGTGACAATTTTGGACAAAATCTTGCTTTTATGACCGAGCTGAACTGAGTCAGATATTTCAGTAATTGTGAGTAAAATTAACCCACTGAAGTGGGTAAAAGTCCAGAGATTTGTACCTCTGTTTTCGCGTGAATCCCAGTTGTAGGATGATCCAAGAAAGTACTGATTCTCGATATGGATGAAATTTTGGGCAGAACGGATTGCCTTCACATATGCTGAATGTATACTTACATCTATTACTACATTCTTTCCGCATAATAGGTTCTGTCACATCATAAATTATACAAGTTAGCTAGCTCCATTCATTGCTATGTAGAAGAAGTCATTGAGTTAATGCTTCAAATGAGGAAATAAAGAAAGAAGAAGCTGCAATGAAAGTTTTCTCACCCTGCTTACTGCTTCTTTCGGGTCATCCGGAAATCCTTCCACAGAGTTTGAATCAATTGAACGAAAAACCTTCAATTAAATGAACTTCAGTCAAAGATAAACAAAATATCCAAGATTAAAAACCAATAGTCCTTTGCCATACCTGCACATGCCATCCTTCTCTATCATCCTCTTTTACACGAGGAATTTCAGTCATTTTGATTATTTCAGGAATTCTCTCAAGCTTAAGTAATGAATCATCATCATGAGATGGCTTTAATTTGTGTAATCCACGAGGTTTGGAAGCCTTTAACCAACGCTCCTCAAAATTGGTGAGGACGTCATATGCTGCTGGACCATCAATTTGACAATGTAAATCATGCCCTGGTTGTCTTGGACCACCAGTTGTTGGCTTCTGATGGAAACAACAAAAACATGTAACTCAGAGTGGGAGGAAAACCTCTTAAAATGCATTCATTATTCTCCTTTTTCCATTTTCATCAAGAAACCAGTAAAGTCCTATTGATTGAAATTCGAACAAGAATTTCGATCAATATGAAAACAATTAGTAGAATAATGGCGA
>CAODLS011314467.1:0-11629 GCA_948243855.1 Flueggea neowawraea | reverse complement strand
ATGATAACAATCGATTAGGGACGTTTAGAATATTATCCTTTTTACCTTATGGTTTTACTATCAAGTCACACACTTGATGACATAAAGAAGAATAACTATTCATGGATGATTTATTGTCATAAAAAATATAATATTTCATAGATATGAAATAAAATGTATCTTTATTAAATAATAAATGTAATGACAATGTGTATCAATGATTGGACTAGGGCACAAAACTAACAAGGCCCGCCCTATCTTGCACAAGCCTCAGATAAATCAGAACTTCCACCCAAAAATCGTTTTATCAGACATTTATGAAACAATTTAATAAACATAAATACAAAATATACATTTTTATAAATAAATATCAATATATCAAATACGAGTAAAAATTAAGTAATAAATCCAAGTAACAAAATATCAAAATGACCCACTAATCCATTAGCATTCTGGTGTGGAGCTCTAATACAAAAACATAAGAGCCCAACCAAAAAGGCACCAACTAACTGATGGAATGTCTCAGTGATTGCTGAATAATTTTTGAAGAACAAAATCCTGAAATGTTAATAACAAAAAGGGGTGTGAACATTTTGCACCAAAGGCAGACAACATGTCGTCAAACATAATAATTAATATTTCAAAAATAATAAATATATTAGAAAGCCAGACAAGGGACTAGAAATAGACAAAATAAAAAATCATATGTGTGGACTAAGCCACCAGAAACAGACAGAATCAAGTGTGTCTGGCCGGGTACACGGGTTACCATGTTACCCTGGTAACGAGGCATTCACAGAACATTAGTATACCTAAAACTGCATTTACCCCCATAGGCATAGCAAAGAACTAATTACAAAAAATATATTTATTTTTGAAATAGAATATTTATTACAAAATATATACTTATTTCCAAAATAGAATATCTATTTCAGGAAATATAGTATATCTCAAAAAAATTTACTTATTACTGAAATAACACATAAGTCAGATTTTAAGATTCCCTAACCATTAATTAGTTCGTATTTCATGCAGAAGTCTAAACACATCAAAAACATAGGGCTCGTTTGGCAACGTAGCATATAACATATAGTATATAACATTTTCTAATGATTAATAAAAATGAATAGTAAAAAAGTAGAGACATGACATATCTTTTAATAAAATTAGTTATACACAATATGTTATATGCTCCTCCAAATATGTTATATGTTGTCCATGCCAAATGAGACCATAATAGGATTTCTAAACACAGTCTATGTGTCTAGAATGACATCTAACTCACATGGATGTCAGAGCAGAAAAACTCAGTCAAGCACCATTGGTGGATAGCTTGTCACCTCGGTAGGTACAAGAAGCTGAAAACATATATGGAAAAGCAAAGTCAAAATGTGGTATTGTGACAATACCGAAATGCATGAATGCATATGCAAACCCAAACCATCGACATCGACGAAAAACCTATTTTGATCGACTATCTAACCTTTCCTCTCAAAAATCGAACACTTCATAACATTATAGTTTATTTCCCAAAGTCATGGAAAATTAAAAATCAATCCCTAAACTTTTCATGATTTGCAAATATGTCCTCCAAATATTCAAAATATTGCAATTTAGTCTTTACAGTGGAATCTTTTCAAAAACACCACAAAATTCGTACAACATGAAATCAACCATTTCAAATCACTTAAATCACCTCAAATCATGCTCAGATAGTTGAATCCACAATTAATTTTACCATTTGAATATCAAACCATCAAGAATCCCAAGCCACCTTTTGTTTAGATTTGTCTCTCTCATCGATAAGAAACGCAGAGCTTCTATTCAGATCGACCACACTCGCGATGGCTTTGATGATTGTCACGCGAGATCCAGCACTGTTGCCGATGGAGCTGAGCATAGATGTTAGCAAAGGCTAGGGTTTCACCGTAATTGGATGTTACTATAAAATAACAATTTAGTCCTAAGAATTTTGTTAAATTATGTGTTTAGTCCCTAAATTTGTACATTTACATGATTAAACACTAAATTTTACTAAATCAATTTTTAAAAAATTGACAACATTTGTATGCTTTTGTACACCTATGTATGCTCGTATACACCTATGTAAACCCATGTGCACCTTTGTACACCAATAAATCAACTTAATAAAAAATTACAGATGTTAGGCCAACAATTTTGTACACAGACTAATGAAATGATACGACTCGACAAGAAGTTAAGTGGGTTTGGATCATAAACAAGTTGACCCATGTACGACACGAAAAAAATCAAGCTTAAACGGGTTCAACCCTCTCAACCTGCTTATGATACGCTTAACCCGTTTAACTTAATCTTGTTAAATGGGTTAACAGGTTACACAATCTAATTATATACACTTAATGATTAACAAAATTCACCGTAACTATAAAAGCTTCTATTTTTTTTTTTCATTTTCTCATCTTAACGTTGTTACCCTCTTCTTCCAAAAAATAAAACATCGCTACCATATGTGGCTTCGTCCCTTTCCTCCCCCATTCTCTGCATTGTTGTCCTTTTCCTCCTCCATTCTTTACATCGTTGTCCTTCTCCTTATCAGGCCTTCCTTTCTTTCTCTATCAGAGTACATATTTCTTTAACTAATTAATGACATAATTGTTTTAATGAATTAATTAAATATTTTTTCTTCCTTTTTTCATGTACCTATATTCATTTATTTATTGAAGCCATTCTTGTATTTGAGGAAGTAATAATTAATGATTTTGATATTCATTAATAATTTTTTCTAAATTTAATTGCAATTTTATTTGCAGATGCATAGTAATGGAAATAGTGTGAATCTTGAATCGAGCATAGACTTGACAGCTAATGTAGAAGATGGTGTTGTAGAACCAAAAGCAGATGAAGTGCAAAAGACGAAATCAAAAGGAAAATGCCTAAGAAAGTTAACTTATCCAGTCTAGGGTTTCTTTGAAAGAATAGCAGAAAAGTCAGTAGATGGATTACAAATGTGCAAATGCAAAAAATGTGGAGCCATTTTTATTTGTGACAGTAAATACGACACAGGTAACTTGAAACATCACAATCAATATTGTATTACGAGGGACACTCGTGATGTTGATCAGTTGATTGTTCGTTAGAATTTGTCCATTAGATCTATTAAGTTCAAAGTTGAAAAATATTGTGAATTGCTTACTATTGCTATTGTGATGCATGAATTGCCTTTATCTTTTGTGGAATTTATTGATGTTAGAGCATTGTTATCTTATTTGCATCCAGAGGTAACAATGATTTCAAGAAAAACTGTGAAATCTGTTTTTTTTAATGTATAAGAGAGAAACCGCTAAGATGAAAAGTTTGCTTGAAGAAACTCCAAGAATGTCTAACTGGTGATTTTTGGACTTCTATTGCTATTGATGGATATTTATCAATAATTGTTCCTTTTATTGATAAAGAATGGGTTTTACAAAAAAGAGTGTTGGATTTTTCCTTTATGCCACCTCCACATGCTAGTGTAGCCATAAGTGAAAAGGTTTATTCTATTTTGGAAGAATAGGGATTGGAGTAAAAAATATTTTCTGTGAAATTAGATAATGCATATGCTAATAATGTGTTTGTTGGGTTGTTAAAGGAGTAATTGAATACAAGACAAACACTTGTTTGTGGAGGTATTTTTTTTCATTTGAGATGTGGGCATATTTTGAATTTGGTTGTGCAAGATGGTTTACAAGAAATTGATGGTTCTGTTGGAAAATAGGGAGAGCATCAAGTATGTTAGAGAGTCTCAAGTTAGGAAGCACAAGTTTTTAGAATGTGTAAAATTGTTGGCTTTGAATGGAAAAAAAAAAGGGTTAAGTCAATATGTACCTACTAGATGGAACTCAACTTATCTCATGCTTGAAAGTGCTATATTTTATCGATGTGCTTTTTGCCACTTGGAATTAAGTGACTCCAATTACAAAATTTGTCCAACATTAGAGGAATGAGAAAAATTTGAAAAAATCAGCACATTTCTTGGAGTTTTCTATGAAATTACTTATGTGTTTTTGGTTCGAAGTATCCTACATCTAATCTATTCTTTCCTGACTCCATCAATAAGCCCTTGAAATTGTATTTTTTCCTTAAACCCCTTAACTTTACAATCTTCCTAATGAGTCCTTAAACTTGTCAATTTCACCCTATTAAGGACAACTCCGTTGAATTGGTCACATCAGATAATGGTGTTAGGAAAAGTTGAGACCGAACCTATAAATAAGTCCTCCAACTTGTAATTTATTTTTCCTCAAGCCCCCAACTCATTAAACTTTCTATTTAGCCCATCAACTTGTAAATTTCATCATGTTAAGGCCAAATTCGTTAAATGAGATATTTAGGATAACGTTGTTATGGTGTCTCTAACGCACGCCAAATTGTCGCAAAATTTTGGAAATGACGTTGGGTATAGAGTCCAACCCAGTGCCATTTTGGGTGTTGCTACAATGTATTTGTATATTTAATCAATCAATATATTTACTAATTATAATTAAATTTTATTACTATTTTTTTGTAAAATTATAGTAAAATATAATAAAAATATGAAAAAAAATAAAAAAATACAAAGCACAAGCTTTACAAATTTAAAATATAAACACATTCATATCAATGTAATTTAATATAAATAAAAATATTCTACATAGTAAAATTGAACTTACAATTAAAATAAAAAAATAATATAAAAAGTGAGAGTAATTTTCCAATTCAGATGATTATTGAGAGAAATGTGTGATTATTTTTTCAATTATATTGTACTTTTAATATGTAGTTAAAAATTTTATTGTGTGTATGTAGTTATAAATTTTAATATGTAGTTAAAATATATATTATCCAAATTTATTTTATTTTAATTATTATATTACAAAAATATTTATGTTTAATATTTATATGTTAGTAAATATATCAAAATATATTTTTTGTTGAAAGAATAAGTGAAATAATAATTAATATTTATATGTTAATAAATATATCAAAATATTTATGTTTAATATTTATATGTTATCAAATATATTTTTTGTTGAAAGAATAAGTGAAATAATAATTAATATTCATATGTTATTAAATATATCAAAATATTTAATATTTATATGTTATCAAATATATTTTTTGTTGAAAGAATAAGCGTGTAATATCTCGCTTATTTTACCCAGAATCTCGTAGTATTCCGAAGTGATTTCGAGTTGGGATGTTGACCATTGAGTTTGGAATGAGTTTGAGGATTGTGTTGCGTGTGTTTTGCACGTTGGAGGTCATCTACGTGCTTAGTATAGGGTACTGTGCACGTAGTCGAAGCCTGAAACTTGACCGTGAACTTGTGTCGAGTGCAACGTACACTGGAGGTCATCTACATGCACAGTACTGAGTGCTACGCACATAGACGGGGATGAGTTGGCCGTTAGTATGCCTTGTTTGGACTGTGTGCGTTGTATAGGTTGATGTGCACGTTGTTCATCCTTTGGGTGTGACTCGTGAGCACGCTGAGGCCTTTTACGCACACAGCAGGGGGTGAAACACACGTAGATTGTAGATCTGAATGAGGGACTTTAGATCTGCGGTCTACGTACATTGTGTGGGATGTTACCCACGTAAATCACGGTTCTACATACACAGAACTCCTACTGTGCACGTAGATGTGTTCTTTCTGGGCGACTGTGCGTGAAACACGACATATCAGGCCGCGAGCCTATAAATACCCCTACCTACCATTCCTTCGGTCACAACTCATCTCAACCACTAGAGCACTTTCTCATTTACTTCTCTGTGATTTTCTTTGTTTCTCCTTGCTTCTACAACGGTTCTAGAGGTAAGAATCATCCATTAATCTCTTATTTTTTTTAGTTCGCATTGCATTTGGCCATTCTAGGGTTCCGACTAAACTTAGAATTTGGTTTGGATCTTTCCATTTCTGATGGAATACGAGTTAATGGGGTTAGATTATGGTTGTTTGAGACCAATAGCTTAAAGTTTAAGCATCGGTTTCATGGGATTTGGTGTTTGAACCAAATGAGTTTCTCTACAACTAGGGTTTCGGGTTTTGCTAAATTTCTTGTCAAATCTAGTGTTGTTTCTGACGTATCTTGATAGATATGAGTTAAAACTTCACAGATTTGAGCTGGGTTTAGAGATTTGACTAGTTATTTGGCATGGGTCTTGAAAGTCCGAGATTCATAGTTGGAATTTGGAAAGATTTTGAGTTTGTTTGTGGATTTGGAGGTTGAATCCATGTTCAGGAGATCGATTTGAGTTAGTGTGGATGTTCGTCTCATTGGGGACCGAATAGAGCATGATATTTGGCTCGAAAGTGATGGATTCACTTTCGTTTGTTTGTGCGACTATGAGAGTTTGCATTTGCATTGCATATCATGCATTTGGTATTGTCACAGTACCGCATTGTGATATTTGTGTTGTGTTATGTGTACAACTTCTTGTTCTTGCCAGCGAGATCAGCCACTGGCTAGTGGGACTTGACTGGTGTTTTGGCTTGGATTGCCATGTGAGTGAATAGCAGCTTCAGACATATTGGTTGTGTCTCGAACTCTATTTACTAGTTTTTGATGTGTTGGATATATATTTGAAGATGGACTAATCTAAGGATTGGTAAAGATATAAGCTGGTTATTTGTGTAATAATCGGTTTGGATTTGAAAGCGATATATATGTATTATATATCTTGCCTATGATTTTAAATGTTGGATTGCATACTATGGATTTTGTACTATATGTCAGTACATTTTGGTTTTCGATATGGAGACACATGTGCTACGATGTATGTAGCATTTGGTATACTAATGTTTGATATAGCCCAGCTACCAGGGTTGTCGATAGCCATGTTGCCCCGATCAGCCACATGGTTTGTTATTGATAGAGGTGATTCCTCATCGTTTATGGCTAGTCCACACTTTTCATGATTTATGGCAGAGTCCATATCACGCTTGTTTAGTCTCATATCGCTTGTATATGTTTTGACATGAAAATGTTGATTTAAAATTTTAAATCATTTTAGTACGCCTACGTGCATGTTGTTTGCCTTGGTTGCCAATGGTTTTGAAATGATTTTCGAAAGGCTATTATTGTATAGCGTGTATACATATATATACTTACGAGTATTACTTGTGATATTTGCAAACTGTTTTCTAAACAGACTCTGTAAGGCACGTATGAGGCGCTTTGGAGTGTTATTCCTCACTGGGTTAGCCCTCGTTTTATTTCTGTTGTGGATGATTCTATCTTCCAGGTGCACAGACTTTGGCTTTGGCGTTCATTCCGCATTTCGGACACCCGTGGGGTGATCTTTTGGTTAGTGATGCCTATTGTTCGGGCTTATTTGATTTTGTTAAAGCTTTATACCAGATTACTGTGGGGTGTTGGGTTGTATGTATACTCTGATATATTTATTATAGTCGGTTTACCAGAGTATATTATATGTATACATTTTGGTATTTGTCTATATATATTGAGTTATATATAAATTGTTTTAAATTATAAAATGTTTTTCCAATAAATATTTTGGAAATTAAATGATGGGTAGCAATTCTGATTCTTTGGAAGGCTTATGCGGGATGGGTCGGGCTTCCATAGACGGTCCACCTCGTAAGCCGGTCATGGTCCCGAGAATGGGTCGTGACAAAGAGGAATAATTAAACATATGTGTGCACGAGGAGGGCTCAAGGGGAAATAAGTTACAAGTTAGAGGGCTTACTTATGGGTTCAGCCTCAACTTTTTCTAACGTCGTTATCTGACATGGCCAATTTAACGGAGTTGTCCTTAATAGGGTGAAATTGACAAGTTTAAGGATTCATTAGGAAGATTGTAAAGTTAAGGGGTTTAAGGAAAAAAAGTTACAAGTTCAGGGGCTTATTGATGGGTTCGGCCGTTCTTTCCTTCTATTTTTATGGCATACTTGACATTGAATTAAATATGAGTTCAACCGATGAGTATATGAAAAAGATGGTTGAGTTGATGATGGAAAAATTTGAGAAGTATTGGTGTGACTTTAGCTTGACCTTAGCCATTGTTGTGATACTAGATCCTTATTATAAAATTGATTTTGTGGATTGGAGTTATAATGAGCTCTATAGAAGTAACTCAAGTTAGTTTCAAGAAATTGTTGGAAAATTATTTTCTAGTTTTAACCAGTATGTTGCAAAAAAAAAGCTTCAAGTACACCTTTTGTTAAGAAACCTTCAAGCAAATCAACTGATAGTGAAGTTATTAGGGGGACATCACGTGGTATAAAAGCAAAATTTTAGGTATTATTTTTTTAATACATTTGTTTAATGTTCTCTATTATTATTAATTACTAATTTGCTTGTGTTGTTGATCAATAAAAGTTTGATAAATTCCAAATCAAAGATTTTGGTTCCTCTATCCAAAAAAAACAACTGGAACAATATTTATATAAGTCAAAAGCTAACATGAATACTAACTTGAATATTTTAGAATTTTGGAAAGCAAATCAGTTCATGTATCTAGATCTTGCAGCAATGGCTCATGATATTCTTGCTATACATGTGACTATAGTTGCATCAGGGTATACTTTTAGTGTTAGCGGTCAAGTCCTTGACCAATATCGTAGTTCTCTTAAACGAGAGATAGCTCAAGCGCCCATATGCAGAAGAGACTGGCTATATGGAGACGTTAGTGATGATATCACATTCTTTTAATTTGTGCAATTTTGTTGTTTTATATACTTAACTTGATTTTATTGCTAAATATATATATATATATATATATATATATATATATTGTATTAACATATGGTGTTAATGCAGTTTCTTTGAATGAACTCACTAAAGATATAATGAACATGGATAATAATAAAGACTTCGATGAATCCATCGCATGCTCTACTTCTGGGAGTACTTCTATGGTAATTATAATTAAAATTTCTTTCATGAAATATCTAATTTATTATTCTTATTATATATATATATAATATATATATATATATATATTATACAGGTGCAAAGAAAGAAGACATGTAGATTATTGATAATGATAGTTGTGCTTATGGAGAGTTAAATTTATGAAAAAAGTTTGTCTCACGTTGGGAGTTATAACTTTTTAATGGACTTTGTAATTTAAGTTGTTTTGTATTTGATTTATCTTTATTTAGAATACTTTTGTGTTGGTGGATATTACAAATGAATATTTGTTGTTTTAGTTGAAGTTATTTTAGTGTTAATTCTATATTTGTGTATTATAAATAGATTTCACGTGTTAAAAAGATTAAACATGTTAAACGGGTCTTATTGTGTAACCTATGATACGTGACCTGAATAACAATTAACAGGTTATACGATTTGTGTCATGTAACTTGCTTCATAAACGTGTCATGTATGGATTTACAGTTTTGACACTTTTAATTAATCGTGTTGTATTCGGGTTAAGCCTAATCGTGTCATATGCGTGTCTTGATACAACCCGATTATACACGACACGAAACAAATTGCTACCCTTAGCAAATGCCTTATACTCTTGTGTACAGTCGTCTACACAAATGTACACCTGCTTGCACTTATATACACCATCTAAAATCTATTAAATTATTATTTTTTAAATTGCAAACTCATTGTATACCCGTGTCCACTATTGTAATATCTCGTACGTTCCAATTATGATCCCTATAGTTTTCGAATTTGGCATGGAGGATTTTTGGGAATACCAGTGGATGGTGTATGATGTTCATGATGAAATCATGTTAGGTTGGATGTTGTTAAGTGTTGGAAATGATTCGGGACGAGTTCGGTAGCAAGAGAAGTCAATAAGGGATAAACAAAGCATCTTACGTACGTAAGGCTAAGCCTGACGTACGTAAGGCAGGCAGAACTCACGTACGTGAGAAATAGGTGTCACATACATGAGCTAGGCTCCAGGATAATTCAAGTACGTGAGATTTGTGGGTGACGTACGTGAGGTCAAGATTTTCAGTTCCAGAACATGATTTTTTGACTCGTTAACGTACATTACTTTTATCCTAACATACGTGAGGTATTCCTAACGTACTTTAAGCTTAGATTCACATACGTGAGCCTCCATTTTCTATATATATCCGAACCTCGATCATTTCGTCCGCCATTTGCATTTTGCACTCTCTCTCACCTTCAGTTCCATCCTCTCACTACCTCATTGCATGCCCAATGTTCCTAGTAATCTTTGGAGGTAAGATTATCATTCTTTTCTTATTTTTTATTCCTCTTTCATGTTGTTGATTCATGGTTTTGCATTTGGAGTTGGGCTAGGGTTCCAATTCTTCGATGATTTGTGATGATCTGATGTTAGAGGATGCTTGTATGTGTTAGATGGGATTTAGATGAACTTGTTTCAAGCCTTGAATGATGAAATTTGATGAGTTATTGAGTTGGCTAGGGTTAGGTTCGGTTTTGATGATTTTTGGAGCGATTTGGAGTTTGTTTGATGGAATTGATGATTGATTAACGTTTATGAAGATGTTTAAGGGCAATGTGGACAAATTGGAATATCGGGTATTGATCGAATCGAAAGTTTGGTAATTTTTAGAATGAAACTTTATGTGCTTACATTTTTGTAATTTCTGAAAAGTTGAAGTCAGATTTGTAATTTCAGAAACTTGAGCTTTAGAAATGTAATTTTGGAAAAGTTAAGGTTAGATTTGTAATTTCTAGAATTATGGGGACTAACTTGTAATTTTACAAGTTAAGGATTAAAGAGAAATTCATGAGGGTTCAGGTATGAATTTGGAAATTCTAACTTATGGATGACATCTTGGTAGTTTAAGGATACTTTGAGGACTATATGGGGATTTGCCAAGTTTCGGGGACTAAGGCGTAATTTTGTAGTGGTCGAGGACCAAACAATAATTTTACGAAGATTATAGATTTATGATCGAGGGTGACGGATTCACATTCGATATATGTCTTCAACGACTATGGGAGTTTGCATTGTATTTTCATATCATGCATTTGGTATAGTCCAAAGTACCACATTTTGATATATGTTATGTATGTTTGTATTCAGCTTCATGTTTCTGCCAGCGAGGCCAGCCATTGACAAGTGGGGCTTGATTGGTGATTGCACTTGGATTTCCAAGTGAGTGGATGGCAGCTTTAGACACATAAGTTGTGTCTCGAAGCTGATTATATTTTTGCTGTATATAACACATATTTGAAACCAGACTAATCTAAGGATTAGTTAATTAAATAATGGAATTATGTGAATAAATTATTCACTATTTGTTTTGGAAAAGTATTACGTATATATATTGATATATATGTTTTGATCGTTTTGATGCTGAATGCATGGATTATTTTGAGATAATGTTTTGATTATGGGACATCTTTGCTACGGGGTGTGTAACCTTTGGTATACCAAGGTATGATTGACCTAGCTATCAGGGTTGTCGATAGCTGTCACGACCCATTCCCGGGATCGTGATCGGCGTACGAGGCGAACCGTCTATGGAAGCCCGGCCCATCTCGCACAAGCCTCGGAGAACAGAAACTACCCAAATTCATATTATTAATCGGCTTATTTACTGTATTAAACAATTTAGCAGGGAGATATTTTCAAAAATAATATTCCCGAATATATAATTAAAATATATTCGTAATAACAAAATACTAAATAAATAAGTTAAATAAAATCGTTAAACATTTGTTTA
>CAODLS011314295.1:0-10239 GCA_948243855.1 Flueggea neowawraea | reverse complement strand
TTTTCCTTTTTGAAAAGTCACTTTATTTGCTCTCGCTGGAAGTCAAACCCACAGTTGTTTAGTGTTAGAGATGATTCCACTACCAATGAACTACAAATCCACTGGTATTTATAAGCAATTTTTCTCTCTATTTTAGTTTTTTGAATCCAATATTTTTAATATGTATGACGTGATTATTTTTATTATAATTGTTATCATCATCATGTTCTTATCTTTTTTCTTTTAAGAAAAAAATCATCATGGCTTTGCTTGATCTGCAGAAAATTGGCATATCAGATGCCCTTATAAAGTTTTATTCCCTTTTCTGTTTAATTCTTTTTGCTTTAAATTTTCTGTATAGCTATTTGATTTCTGTTTACCTTTTTTTTTTATTGGTGCAGCTAAAATATGTTTAGCAATAATTATTTTAAATTTAGTTTATAACAAAGAATCCCTGAAAGAATCCAATTCATATTACCTTCCCTTTCTTTTCCTATAAAAAGAATTTTCAAAAAATAAATATATGATAAACTGTAATCTAGTGGCACTGGGATTATGTTCAGTTTCTAGTAAGAATTAATGTGGAAAGAAAAATGCGAAAAATACTTAAAGTTCTTTTTAAGTGCTAAGAGGCTATTGTTCTGAAACAGTTCAAAATTAGTTTAACATTGATATTTTTGTTACTTCCCATGAATATCCATATACAGAAGTCTTAGTAGAACTACCGAAGATTCTATTGTTGAATTACAACAATTTCAAATTTGTTTTAGCATTTAAAGTAGAAATAAAATTTCTCAAGTCAAAATGCTAGACAAGTATTATATTTATCTGATGAAAAAGGCCATTTATTGTCTATAGTAAAAACTAATTGCAAATGATCCATTTTTTTCTTTATTTATATTATATTAAAAAGTACAAATATTAAAAAAATCAAATATATCCTTATCTAAAGATCTAAATTATTCTGTATCTATACTACTATTAAAAGTATGGATCCTTCTTAATTTACTTTAACGTAAAAAAAAGTGAAAAATAGGTAGGCCTCCTAATTTGTTTTGGATTCTTATGTGGCACAACTTCGTGAGTAAATTTGAGTTTTAGATTGTATTTTAAAAGGAAACAAATTGTTGGACCAATGGTGGTCAATATTGAGATTTCTTTAAGTTTTGATGATGAACAAACTGCAGAATTTGACCTAAGAAAGATTCACGTACGTGTGTCCAAAGTTACGTACGTGTATGCATGTCACGTACGTCAATGTAGTCTCAAATACGTGAGTTCGACTGTGAACTGAAACAGAAACTACTGGAAGTTGGAAGAAGTGATCATCACGTACGTTAGATAATGTTCACGTACGTTAGAACATGCCACGTACGTGAGAGGTATCAAAAGTACGTGAAATATGATCAGAATTAAAGCAGGAAAGTTGAAGTCTTGAATCAATTGAAGACATGAAGTCACACGTACGTGTGACATCATAAGTCACGTACGTCAGACATACAAAACAAGACGAAGATTTCAGTTCAAAGGATATTTGTTTGAATTTCACGTGAATCGAGACAAACAGATGAAGCAATGGTCAAGTGTTGATCTTTCACATACGCAAGCATAAAAATTCATGTACGTCATATTGAACTAAAGTACGTGAGGTGGAATTTCAAGTACATGAGATGCTCCAGAATGAAAACAGAAGCTACTGGATGGTTCAGATATAGAAGTCACGTACGTTAGCTGTTATTTACGTATGTGAACTGGGGATCATCTATGATCAACATACGTGTATATACTTATCACGTACGTATGATGGACATCAAGTCAGGTAACGTAAGTAAGATATATGTCACGTCCGTGAGAAAACTCTGACAATGTATTAAATGCGCCTCATTTAATACCACAACGACTACATTACACCCCACAACGGTTTGAAATCAAGAGATAAGTATAAATACATGTTTGAGATGCCAGAAACAACTAACAAAACATCTGGGCATTAAATTCTTACAACTACTAAGCATCAAAGCATTGAATTTCTCATTTATTGATACAAATGTATTTGTTCTTCAATTTCATTCTTCATTTGCTTGTATCACTAACTTTTAATCTGTTGGTGAGTGTTTGTAAACAATTTTAAAAGAGTGATTGTGAGAGGGATCAATGGTAGATCTTTAGGTTGGTTTTTGTTCTTGAACCGGAATCAATAAACTTGTAAGAGTTCTCACTTAGTTAGAAAGTGAAGTTGTAATCTTTGATAAGATTGATAGTGAAAATCCTAAGTGGTGATACTTAGGTAGTAGATGTAGGCATCGAGTTGGTCGAACCACTATAAGTTCTTGGTGCTCTTTCATTTATCGCACTTATTTTCGAAGAAAATTCAAAACTTCTATTACCACACTATTCAACCCCCTTCTAGTGTGATTATTGACTCTACACAAATCACATTAAATAAATATTTTAATAAAAACTCATGCTATTTGTCAAAACTCCTAATTAGTTCAACATGATTTGTTACAGCTCTTAAATAGTTCAACAAATATCTTAAATAAATTAGTTAAAAAAACATAAATAAGTTTTAGTACAATAATTACAAATTATAAAATGTAAAATAAAAAATCTGTTTAATGAAAAATACTTAATCTAATATCACACTCCGAATCCAACTGAATTAACCCTCTCAACCAAACATGGATAACCCTCCTAATTCACTCTATCGTTTCATATTAAATCTAATGTCATACTCCTAATTCATCTAAAATATCTCTCACAATCAAATTTGTAGAACCATCTTATGTGAATCAAAAGGTTTTGATCGCAAGATACACAAAATGTCTAATTAGATTTGATTCTAAAGCAAAGACATCAAAGAACTTGTCCATCCTATCACATGTATGCACTGAATTATAAGAAAATGTTAATTAAATTATCATGTTTATTTACTCATAAATAAATAATGTATAAAAATTTAGTTTAATTCACTTTAACTCCATGTTTCAGGTGAACTGATCACTACATTTTTGTGCCAATTAGTAATTAATATTTGCAACTATTATTGTTCGTTCGCCCCCAAAAAAACACCCAAAAAGCTTTTTAATTTGGTTAATCAACATGGACCAAAAATGTAGTGTCATAATTATTTTTTTGGTTTAATAAATTTTAATTGAACTACGAAACAAACCATATTTAGTAAATCTTAATTCTATTAGAAAACAATTCATAATTTTATAAAAAAATTAAAACATTTTATAAAATAGTAAAATTTTAATAATTTTTATTAAATATAATTACTAAATTTATACTTAAGCCTTGCAATCTACAACGTGTGTTTGTCTAAACGGTGGTTCTCAATTTTTTCTTCAAAGGTATTGTAAAGTGTAATTTTTCTAGAGACTTTTGCCGTCGTTCGGGGGTCTACCCAGGTTGAATCCGAATTAGTCGGGTCCTATAGGATTTCGAATACCAGGTGGTTGAACAAAAAAATGTAATTTTTCTTCAACAATCAAGTTTTTATTTTGATTAAGACTATAGATTCTAGCAGAGGTCTTTACTCGAGTAAGAATAGAGGTAGTTTAAGTCTAAAGGGTGAAAGTTGGAGTTTTTTGCTATTAGAACAACAACATCTAACTCAAGCAATAATTGATGTAGTTATGAGAGACAATTCTACTAAAGTATTTTACAATTGATTGACAAGTTATTTAATCGAGTAAGAATAGAGGTAGTAGCAATATACAAATCTATGAGTGCATTTTATTTTAGCAAGAAAAGTGTAACTTTAACAATATGAATTATTTACTGGAACAAACATATTCAAACTCACATACACGAGGAGTTGTTTCATAAGTGAAACAAAAAAAAATCAAAACTCTTATGAAAGAAAATATTTACTAACTAACACAAAAGAAGCAAATATACATATACAAGGTTTAAATTTTTAGAGCATATATATTTGTGTTAATGGTCAAATTAAAATCCTTATTTAAGTAAGAGATATTTTCAATCGAGTAAAATTAGAGATATACGTAAATATATTAAATTTCTTTTAAGTTTTGATGATGCAATCTCATTGTAGCAACACGGTTCTTACTCAAGCAAGACTAAATATTCTTGATGAAGTGACTTTCATTAGAGTAAAATTAGAGATACACAAGAAAACAGATTGAATTTCGTCCAAGTTATGATAATGTATTCTCACTTTAGCAACAAGGTTCTTACTCGAGCAATACTAGGGATTGTGGATGAACTAACCCTATCAAGAGGTTTATACTAGACGAATATTAAAGAATCATTTTGCTAAAAATGAAAATCTAGCTCTTTCTTATTCATACAACGTGATCTAACTCGAGTAATATTTAAGGCAATAAGTTCTTTACTCGATCAAGAATCAAGGTAGTAACGAGTAAGTACAATTTGAGGCGTGAATTTTTTAGGTATATTTGTTTCAATGGTTAAATTAGATGATTCACTAGAGAAAGAGAAATTTTCACCTATGAAAACTTGGAGATATAAGAGAACCACATTAAAAAAATTCAAAGTTTTGATGACTCACAAAAATGGAAAAGTGTGCGTTGGCCTAAATTGCAAACCAAAAAAGGGAGAGAATTGCAGCAGCTGGTAGCATCCGCCTACACCTACAGACTCAAGGCAAGTGCACCTATCGACTATTTTATGTGGACCCGAGTATCGAGTGTCGTATCACACAAAGACTAAGATTACTAGTTACTCGCTTTCGCTTTGTTATCTAACCGATAAATTAATGCTTTGAACAATAAGAATAAATGAACTCAAATTGAGAACAAACACAACACAATGAACATGATAGAGGCAATCAATGGGAAACGACACCTAGATACTGAATCCCCTTAGACCAAACTAAGTAACAATGGCTCGTTATTCAAATAGTTATCCGGGTAATTGGAACGTGAAAATTCCTACAATATGTTAACCTCTCTCTCGAGTTAGCTAACGTCTAATGACTAGGTTGATTAATCGAATTCTCTTCCTAACTAAAACAAATAACGTTGCTTTATTGTTCTTTGAATTTCACTGTTAGGTTTGACCCTAATCTGGAAGATTTATGTTGATCTATCTCTAGGTTTATATGCAACTCCTCTCAATTATAAATGATCTATCACACAGAGAATCTCTCGATTACTCATGTACGAATCAATATTGGAATTGAAAGGCTAGCAACAATCAATTCAACAATTCAACAATATAAATCATAATTGAGTCACAATTCCAAAATAAACTGAATGAATAACAAAATCCAACAATCACATAGTCAATCTAGGGTTCAACATATCTAGATTCACAGAGAATTTAGTTCATAGTGATTGAGAAAATAACAAGAAGATACAAAGAAAACATAGAAAGAAAAGAAGAACCCATGATGAATCCTTTATTTCTTCACGAATTTCCTTCGATCTTGATGCAAGATGATTTCTCTGGTGTTCCCAATGCTCTCTAATCCCAAAATAGGTGTCTTTTGTGTCCCAAAGTTCGCTCCCTCAATTGGTGTTATGAAACCCACTTAAATAACACGAATTAAGCATCATGGGCAAGACACGACAAAGGAAATGACCGTGTCTTGCATTGCCTAGACCGTGTCCTCAACTAAATGCACAAAATAGTGATTTTTGGCAAGACATGGCCACGAGATTTATGTCCGTGTCTTGGGAGTTTTTTCTGTGTCTTAACCTTTATGTCCTTGTCTTGATCTTTGTTCATTGTTTTGCATTCTAATGAAAGGCACAAGCACAATCAAGGCCATGTTTTGATGTTTCCCATCCGTGGCTTGCATTAAATGGTATGATTGTCATTCGTGCTCCGTTTGGGCTCGTTCTTGCTCCCTTTCATCAAAGCATCATCAATCAACCTACAAAACACAATTCAAACCATAAAAGTACCAAAACATATGATAAACGTGCAATTTATACTGAAAATATAATATAATCAAATAGTGCAACACATATAAATAAGCGTTTATCAAACTACCCCACACCGAAGTTTTTGCTTGTCCTCAAGCAAACAAAGAAGTAAGATAAGGGGAACAAAACATTTTAACCAACATCTTAATGAAATGGCATGGGAATTCACATTATGTGCTAACAAAAATAATTCGATAGTAGAGAATCTAAACTATGCATAGGGTACTAGTTGACTCGAATTGACTCCCCGAACCACACACAAGTCAAGCTCAAAAGCCAAATTAACCAATTTGATTTCACCACCCCTCTAACTCATTAATTCAGTTAACATATAAGACATTCAACACTTAAACAGTGCATTGTCCCCAATTCACAAAATGAAACAAGCATTAACAATAAAAACAACGAGGTACAGAACGAAAAAAGAACAAATTCTGGGAATTCCCTGAAAATGGATTGATCATGATGATTGCTTGTATGAATTCCATCGAAATATTGTTGGAGCCTTGCAAAAGAACACAACCAAAACACAAATGCCAGAAAAAAAAACAAAACAAAACACAACAAAGATAAGAAATCATGTGCCATTGAATCTAACATTCGATTACATAAAAAACATGAATATGGAGTGTTTAAGTGTTATAAAATGAAGAGAAAAAGTAGTGGAAGCAATTAAGGGCGTTGATATGAAGTATGAAGACGAAAAAGGTCAAATTGAGTGCAAAAAGAGTGAGACACGACCAAAACCTTCAGGACAAGGTCTGGACCCTTAAAGACATGGCTAAGACACTCCAGGTTGTGTTTCAAAGCTTCTGGACTATGTTTGGTGGCCACGGGCGTGTTAGGGACTGTGTAACCCACTGTTTTGCTAAAAAACGTACCTCTTTCGATCTTCCAACTTCCCGAATGTATTACCTCATGTTTGGATGCCCCAGAGTGACTCCAATGGCTCCAAAAAAACTTCTTTAGCACCTAAAAAACCTCAATTCACAAAATATTTTGCATTTCACTCAATCGTAACACAAAAACACCATCAAACATCAATTGAACCTAGAAGTTAGGCACATCAAAACATATAAACTAAAACAAAAGTTCAAAAACACCAAGTAAAAAAATCAAATAAAATGTTCAAAACTTGGGTTGCCTCCTAAGAAGCGCTTCTTTAACGTTATGAGTTGGACATTGGTGGGCGAAACCATTCAAGGGGGCTTGTATGCAGCATTATACGAGGCATTCACACCAACTCCACATTTTAGCACGTTGCATTGATCCTCATCTTTTTTCTTAACGCTCCATATGAAATGACACGTTACCTTAGGGTCGGTCTTTGATTGCAACGTCTCAAGCATGTCCTTCTTGGGTTTTCTCCTCCGAGTTCTTAGCTTCTTCTTCTTGACTCTAGGCACCGTGTCCTGAACTCGGGACACGTCAATTGGATCTTCCTTGTTCTATACCTGCACCACATCAGATAAAATAACCTTTTTTGTACAATGTGAGTTAGAATGGTGTTTAACCTTAAAGTCTTTAATTTCAATACTATCAGTCTCGACTTTAAGAGTTAACACCCTATCATATACATCAACAATGGACCTAAAAGTTGCTAGAAATGGCATTCCTAGGATCAAAGGCGTTTCCAAATTGCACATCATGTAAAGAATCATAAAATCAATATGAAACACCAAATCACCTACCCTAACCAAAACATTCTCTATAATGCCTCTAGAATGCACAACAGATCTATCGGCTAATTGCATAGGCACCCTAGTCGGTGTGGGTTCTCTTCAGTCCAACTTCTCAAACAAATCATACGACATCACATTAACACTAGCACCTAAGTTAGCTAATGCATCATCTATGTCTAAACTACCAATAGTAAGAGGGATGAAGAAACTCCCTGGGTCTTTTAGTTTCACTGGTATATCAGGTGATGTCTAATTGTGCTCGACCTTCTCTTCCTTCTTTTCACCCTCAGTCAAAGGTGATGGTTGCTTGGGTTTGGCGGGTGGCTTCTCGACATCACAAGATGCAACTTTCACATGCTTCTTCTTGAAGAGTGTTGTAGGGTAAGGAATCCGAGGCTTGTATTCACAGAGCACTACTTTCGGCTCTACCTTATGCTCATCCTCTACACAATCATCCTCCTTGCTAACAAAGATGGCATATACATGTTCCTTGGGATTTGGTTCGGTGTTTCTTGGTAGGGAGCCCGATTTCCTTTCAGATAGCAGCTGGGCTATTTGGCCAATCTGACTTTCCATATTGTAGAGAGACGCTCCTTATTTTTGAATCAACATCCTCTGATTCGACAAGGTTGACTCTATCTGTGTAAATTGCTTTTCAGAGGCCTCTACATACTTAGTCATTAGCTCCTCAAGATTTGGCTTTATTGACTGTTGTGGCTGTTGAAACCCAGGTGATTGATTCTATCCTCCCCACGAGAAGTTCGGGTAATTCCTCCACGCTAGATTATAAGTGTTACTGTAGGGGTTGTTATTTGGATTGTTCCCAGGACCTATATAATTCACTTGTTCCACACAATTCTAGGTCCATTGGCCTCAATCATCTCACCACTCCCTATTTGAGTTGTTTGTTATGCCACAGACAGTCTATCAATTTTCTTGCTCAAAGCTTCAACTTGCATAGCTAGAGCCATCACTGCATCTACATTGTACACCCCAACTGGCTTACTTGGCTTAGAAAGTGTTGTGTGCCACTGATAATTGTTCATAGACATCTCCTTTATCAACTCCTGAGCAGCCTCTAGTGTCTTGTTATTCAGTGTACCACCTGCTGCAACATCAATCATTTGTCTAGTACTGTGGTTCAGACCATTGTAAAAAGTCTGAACCTGTAGCCATATTGGTAACCTATGATGCAGACACCTCCTCAATAATTCCTTGAACATCTCATAAGTATCGTAGAGAGATTCTGACTCAAGCTTTGCGTAGGAAGAGAGGTCATTTCTCAACTTTGCAGTCTTGGTAGGTGGAAAGTACTTTAGCAAAAAAATTTATGCCATATGATCCCAAGTAGTAATCGAACCCCTTGGCAGATAATTAAGCCACTGCTTTGCTCTATCTTTGAGTGAGAACATAAAAAGTCTCAACCTAATTGCATCATTGATGGCCCCGTTGATCTTGAATGTGTCACATATCTCCAAAAAGTTGGCCAAATGAGCATTCAGGTCTTCATCCTACAACCCATCAAACTGCACAAACTATTGCATCATCTGAATAACATTCGGCTTGATCTCAAAATTATTGGCTGCAGCAGCTGGTCTCACAATAATAGACTCAGTCTCTATCAAATTTGGTCTAGTATAACCTGACATCGTCATTGCCTGACCCAATGGATTTACTGGCCCTGCCCCACCAGCAAGTTGTCCTCCTCCAGCTTGATTATTCGAGTCCATTGCTATCTCTCTTGCTCTATCTATCTCATAGGCCCTTTCTTGGAGTCTGTTTCTAAGTGCCTGTAGCGTTGTTCATTCAATCGCAAGATCTGCTTCAACTAACTTAGAAAGATTTCCCCTGGTCATGCAACACAAACAAACCCACAAGTAATTTCGAAAAGATAGTTTAAAGAGAAATAACAAAGGAAGACACAAAAAAGAACAAAATAAATAAATCAAAATAAATTAAACAAAAACTAGATAAACAAATTGCTAAATTAACAAAGATTAAGCTTTCCTAATATCCTAGTCCCCGGCAACGGCGCCAAAACTTGGTAGCGTCTGCCTACACCTACAGACTCAAGACAAGTGCACCTATCGACTATAGTATGTGGACCTGAGTACTGAGTGTCGTATCCCACAAAGACTACGATTTCTAGTTACTCACTTTCGCTTTGTTATCTAACCGGCAAATTAATGTTTTGAACAATAAGAATAAAGGAACTCAACTTGAGAACAAACACAACACAATGAACATGATAGAGACAATCAATGGGAAACGACACCTAGATACTGAATCCCCCTAAACCAAACTAAGTAAAAATGGCTCGTTATTCAAACAGTTATTCGGATAATTGGACCGTAGAAATTCCTACAATATGTTAACCTCTCTCTCGAGTTAGCTAACGTCTAACGACTAGGTTGATTAATCAGAATCTCTTCCTAACTAAAACACCTAACATTGATTAATTGTTCCTTAAATTTCACTATTAGGTTTGACCCTAATCTGGAAGATTTATGTCAACCTATATTTAGGTTTGCATGCAACTCCTCTCAATTATGAATGATCTATCACACAGAGAATCTCTCAATTACTCATGTACGAATCAATATTGGAATCGAAAGACTAGCAACAATCAATTCAACAATATAAATCATAATTGAGTC
>CAODLS011314218.1:0-10717 GCA_948243855.1 Flueggea neowawraea | reverse complement strand
GTTAATTTACTGTTGGCAAAGCAGTTGGGATATGTGTGTGAAGAACTCTGAGTTGATCTGTCTAGTGACTGTGTTCAGCTTGGAGTTCAGTTTTCACCTTGTAATGCTTTTCTAACAAAATATTTATATATGAAATGTTAGTTTTGTAGGCCAAAAGGGTGTTTTTGGTTTTCCATTTTGATAGAATTTAAGGTGTTGGTGACCTTCTCGTGAGCTTTGCCTATGTATTCCTCTGAATATCATGTTAATTTCACAAAAAAATAAAGAAGTATGAGTGAAATGGTTATTAATCACTGTAACAGGTTTCAGCCTAAAATGCCATTACGTTTTATTTTGAATTATTTTGTCTCAGGTTTTTCCGTTCAGAAAATATCACAGAATGTAATCATAACTACTAGAAATTGATTGAATTCTGATGTTTTCTTGTTAATTGCAAAACTTCAGCGCTACAATGCTGAACCAAATAACATAACAGACAGTTTTGTTGAAATTAAGATTTCTATTTAGGGGAAAGAGCTCTGGATGTTTTTGTATTTCATAATGGTTTTCTTTTTTCTTTGTGAATTTAGAGCTTAGGCAGAAAGTAGTACTGTTGCATTGCAATGTTTCAACATTAAGGGAAGTTACTGTTCTTGCTGCTGTTATTGAATGGATAACAGGAACCTCTTTTATTGTCTTCACTGTGTGCTGTCTTGAGCCAGTGTCAGTTGGTTATGAACCAAAATGCTGAATGTTCTTCATATTTTCATTTTAAAGGGGCGTGCTTGGATTAATAGAGCTTCAAGGACTCGACCTTCTGCATTGGGTTTAATCAATAAACGTGCAGGTACTCTCACTTTGTTTCTTTGTGTATGATCTCGATGAGTTTGGCTGGATCCTTTCTCATGACTGCTTATTTTATTTGATTTTGTTTGGCTTCTTTAGGTTGGAATGCAACTGACTCAGATTCAGATGAAGTGAAGGATGACGGAAAATAAGATCATTTTTTTTTCTCCTGGTCAAAATCAAAATATCACAACATGAGGTAAATTTTTTCCATATAGTACATATTTACTATTTGTTTTTAGTTTATTCAAATGTCGTTTTGGTTCTGGCAGCTAAACAAACGACAGTCAACAACCTTATTTCTTTCATTACTTCAGAAAAAGAGAAATGCACTTTGGGATGCTTTTGCTTTTCAGCATGCTTAATTAGATGTTCTTGCCATGTAATTATCCTTCTCATCCCTAGTTCCCACGTGCTACCGTCTACATCTTAAGCATTAATTTAAGGGTTAAATTTTTTGTCGTCCTGAAATATACTATAATCTTCTTTCTGATCCCTGAATTTTGAAAAAACTCTGTTGTATTTTTTGAGGTCTTTTAAATGCTCATTTACGATCCCTGAAAAAATTTATATGCGGTCCCTACAGAAGAGCTTTTCAAAACTCAAGGACTGCAGAAGAAATTGCATTATACCTAATTTAACCCTTAATTTAATCAAACACACTCTTCTTAGTTTATGAAGGGAAAACAGTGCAAACAACAATTCGATGCTAGCCTATAGTTTATGCTTTAGATTTAAACGCAAGAAAAACATGTTTGTATGCAACACTTTGCTGATCCTCATCATTTGAATGGGAGGTGACATAAAACTTTTTTAATAATTTAGCAAGTTCTTATTCATGATGTCATTAGAACTTCAACCATGAACTTGATGTTTTGATATCTTTTGCAGGGCGTTTAAATACATCATTTGTACTATAATTTGTTTATGTGAATAATTAAGATTTATCTTTCGTTCTTATGATCAATTTGAGAAGTAATACCGAGATGAACCTTGACTAGGCCTTCATATTATTGATTAATTTTTGTTTAATTATTTCGTGATTATTTCTGCTTTCTTTATTTGTGATTTCAGTTTATTTTTGTTGCTCACAAACTATTTTCCAACGAACTTTATTGTTTACTTCTCTCATTTAGACTTAATTTTGCTAGTCCCTACTCACTATTATACTCAAATCTATATTTTTGAGTAAATATTTAATTGTTGGTTTAACACCCATCAGCGAATTTCAACAATGCTGTATACTTTCTTCCCGTTTGTTCTTCCTCCATTCCCACGGTTCCTTAGGGTTCTTCGAAGCCCACAATCCGACACGCTTTGATCGAGCCTCGTTTTCCCACTAACATGATACAGTAATTCAAATCAGAAATGTAGTGTGTTTACAAGTATACCAGGAACACCAGAATTAGCAGAACCAAATGTTAACTTACAGATGCAAGCTCCCAACGTTGATCGTAGTCGGCGTAATGCCATGTGCATCCTTTCTTGAGCGTTAGTTCCTATTGAACATGAAAATCTTTAAGTTGAATTCACAATTTCAGGGAAGGGAAGGTTCATTGAGATGATTACTGACCTGTACGAATAAGTCATTGCAATATATATCACCAACACTGCGACCGTAACGATCTTGACCATACACAAAGATTCTCAAGCACTTGCCTTGAACAATTCTAGCCAGCTCCTCCTTTGCCTCCTCCCCATATGGCATTTGACCCTCTGGTGCATCTATTCCCCTAATTTCTTCCAATCCAAAACCATTAACATCTGATGTAATGTAATAAACTGTACATAATGACAATGGAGGTGTTTGATATTGCTGCTCAGCAGCAAAATAAGCAGGTTTTGGAGAAAAAGTTGCTTTGCTGATCCTACATTTTCCCTACCTTAATCTAATGCGGTGTTTTTTTTGCAAGAATCTCCTCGTTCTGAATGTTTATTACCCTAGGGAGAAAAAAATCAAGAATCAATGACCTAAAAAGAAATTTCACTGCCAAGGATTTGCTTGAAAATTTCTCTGACTAACAGATATCCGGCGTCAATAATTTTGTTGTGAAGTGCATCAGCCCTGTCATAATCCCTGGCTTCACGCGCTTCTGCCCTTTGAACTGCTGCCATTTGAACCTCCCCCGGAACATATGAAGACTCCCTGGGATCATCTGTTCTAACGTAGACTGTAATGGTGTCCCCATCGGCCACCGCTTTTGCATTCACCTGTGATCATCATAACAATTCACATCACACATCAAACAACATGAATTGGTAATCAAAATGTCAAATTAAGTTTCAAGGAGAGATTGCTATAACTGGTAAAGTCTGCATTTCAAACAGAACTCCTTCAGGCAATGATGTAGGAACTCCAGTGGAGACTTGAACAAGAGTGTGAGGAAGTGGCAGACCATAGAATGCCAACAAACCATGTAAAAGTACAAACATGAAACAACCTTAATTACGCATTCTGTGAAAACCCAACAAACACAATCGTGTGTAACTGTAATCGTTTCTTTCAAAAGTATACCTCAACATCTGCATTCTTGTGCCTCTTCAAGGTTTGAATAACAAGCCTAGCTGCATCTTCAGGTGTTTTTGGCGGAGGCTTTGCTTCCTTCCATGCCTCCAAAAGTTTTCTATACCTTAATTGATTTCAATTTCAAAAAGATCACACACTCAACAAGTTAAAAACTTCAGCTAATTCAAAGGTTGATATGAAACTAAAGATTCAAACTTTTTATAATTTTCACAGTAAAACCATCTCTATTAGATCCCATTTGCAGGAAAATTAAAAGATTGAGCTGTAATTACCAATTAGCTTGAGCCTTCTTGGACGAGACCACATGTTGACCGAGTCCTTCTGGGACCTTTAAGTTCAAGAACACAAAAATTAATCAACTAAACCAAATTAATTATCTCAAAAAGATCAATAAGTGAGCACGTTCAAGACAAGTCAACGCCAAGGTAGATACGGCAAGAATTGTGAGAGAAAAAAAAAAAGAAAGCAAGAAAGGAAGTACCTGAGAGGTGATTTCAAAGTGAAACAAATCATGGGCAAGAGCGGAAACAGGGACTGCGGAAGCAGACACACCGTGAGGTCCCAACGAGTCAGAGTCCCCTGTTGTTGAGGGCTTACAACATTTCCCATATAGGAACCTCAACGCATTTCCCATCTTTCTTCTTCAAGCTGTGATTTTTAACGTAAAAACACAATCTTCTTCATAAATTAAGATTGGAGAGAAGGAAATGAAAGGGAAGGCTTTTGCATGTCAGAATTGAGAGGAAAGAAGAAGGGGCTGGAAATGGTGTCTGGTGAAAGGAATCTATGATGAAAGCAACGAATAGGAAGAGCGCAGTGTACGTGGTGGTTTCTCATTGGAGGATGAAGATTAACTGCTTTATGTTAAGACCTTTTTATACGAAGACATTTAACCCTTTTTTATACATATAAAATCATTGAAGTGCTTTCAGCTTAAACATCTAAAATTCGCCGCCGCCCGGTACGCGGTGGTTGGGCACCCTCGGTTGAAACGTGAATTCAGGGATCGATCCAAACGCTACGTGGAGGTATGTTAATGTCTCCCATACTGAGAGTTAAGGTCTGATAAAAAAATTAATTTTTTTATTATAAATTAATTTACAAGAGTTTATTTTTTACCAAGTAATTTATAAGATTATTTGTTTGAGATAAATTTTATATAATTTATACAATTTATTTTTTAAAAAAATGTGTTAATATCTCAATTTTTTAGTATACAATTTATTAAATTTATCAAAATTTACTCAATTTAACTAAAGAAACCCTAAGATAAACTTTGCAAACTAACTACATAATGAAAAGTAATTTTTAATCATTTTTAAAGATTCAAAAAATACTTTTTGTGTTCTAATTTTCATATGATTTTGACCTCTTTCTTTATTGTATATATAAATATTTATATTTTGAATGCCAATTTCTATAAAAATATTAATATTTAAGTTTAAATGCTTCTTATTAAAATATCATTAGAAATACTCTAAAAAGAAATCTTTGTATCATAACCAGTGAAGTTATAATTTATAAAGTTGTAATTCAATGGGTTAGATAATTGAGAATCCGATTTTTCGGGAAAATTAATTAACAAAAAATTACTTTTAGTTATTTACTTTTAGCTATTCTTAGCTTGTAAAACCATATGCAAAGTTTCTAGTTACGAAAAAGAGCTAAAAGAGCTTCTTTCGATCAAAATCTACGAATAAATTTTAGTAGTCTTGCGAATATAACGAGTTAGCTTGTTTCTCTTCCGAGTGATCTCTAAATGAATTTCTAACAAACTTAAATTGAAATCGTCACAAGTCGAACTTGAATCAAACTCTAAATGAGTTCTTAACAAACCGAGATCAAACTCGTTACGTTTTTATGGAATCAATTTAAACATAATATAAAATTCAAAGTTTAATCTTGTGTTTAAAATCAAGTTTTTTTTAAAAAAAATCAAGTTAAATCTAAGTACTTAAAGTTTGATTCAATTGAGCTCTATTGTACTCCAAGGTAAAATATCCACCCACTGTATACTCACTCATTTTCGAAGACGACCTTTCTTACAGATGATGGATGATTGATCTTTCAAACCCAAGAAAGCTGTCGCTTCCAGTGATAAACGACTGGGAGTATATTGAATTTTGAGCCATTCAATTCACCCAAATGAATGAGTGCTTAATTGGGGTTGTCATTAGTGGGGAAAGATGGCCACTCGTTCTGTATATATTTTTTCATATGTGAATTTGTGAGCCAACTTTTTTATCACGATACCACATCCTGATAGTTACGTTATAATTTCTACCCGTATTCTGATGCACACATGAGTAATTGCTGCTACGCATAATCAAAAGTCCTTGTTCTGGTCCTGTCTTTCCAGCTGCAACCAATTCAATCATCTTGGATGTATTTGTTTTAGGTGGATTAATTTGGTTAAATTCCTCCGATGAACTGTAATGAACTAAGAGCTATATTCTTGTTCATGTTGTTAAACTGTTTTCTATCTTGCCAGTGGGTCCAGAGCTCATTCTTAGTTTCTTTCTAAAATCAACCCAATCTTTAAAGAGTTGAGAGTTTGATTTTCGGTAATAATAAATAAAATAACTTGAAAAAAGACGATGTAATAATACCTCTTAAGTCAACAGCATGGAAATAAAAGTAGCTTTGTTTAAGAAAGTTGAACATTTCATCAATCACGCAGAGAATCCGATGCTTATAATTTTTTCAGCCGTTCATATTTATATGCTTTTGGACACCATATTGATATTGACGCTGCATTTCTCTCTTCTTCTGAGCTTCCTTGTCTACTCATTTTTCATCAACCAGAATGACTAATGTAAGTAACGCAAAAAACCAAGTTGTACTTCATCAGATTTCAGGCAGTCTTTGGTGAAAGTTGATTGGTTTTCGATCTGACTTTTGATGGTACAATATGCAATATTAGGTGGTGAAGTTGAAAGTAGGTTTACACTGCGATGAGTGCATCAAGAAAATCTTTAAAGCTATCAATAAAATACAAGGTAAACAAAAACTACGAGTTAAATTGTCTAATCTTTCTGAAAATTTCTTTAGTTGATAAAAATTCGTTGCTTGTTCTTGTGTAAGCAGATATTGAAACTTACGACGTTGATACTCAACCAAGGTTATAGTTACTGGTAATGTGAACACCGAAGCAGTCATCAGAGTCACCCAGAAGATAGGGAAGACAGCATCTGCCTGGGAAGGAGATGAAAACAGTTGCTGAAAGTGTAACGTAACTCTATATATGATCTTAAACTACTGTTCCAGGATCGCCTATGAATGGACTTTTCGGTCTGCCTGCAACTTTCTTGAGAATTTTCAGGTTTTATTGTAATGGCAGGACAACATAGGGGAAAAAGAAAAGGAAACCTAAATAGATTAGTACTTGAGTTTCTGAAGAGAAGAATGGAAAAGGAAACCTAAATAGATTAGTACTTGAGTTTCTGAAGAGAAGAATGGTTTTGTACTTTTGTTAGAGGTATACATACTAATTAAAAACTTTTACTTATTTGATATCCTCAGTGTCTCCTCCAGATTTTACCAGAATAAATCTGTCCTTAAAATTAACGACTGCTGTTTTTCTGAAAATCTTGGCAATTCTTAGAAAGGAAAAGAAGATGAATTGTCTGTTTGTCTTGTTGCTATGAATTTTTGACGGAAACAGAATAAGAAGCTGTATATATCTTTTTCAAATGTGCATTCAAATTAATTGTCCAAAGCAGGAGAAATTGATGTCCTCAACCTGCAACCACATGTAAATGGCTACCACCAAACTCATTTCTAATTTAGCTGATTTGTCGAAATATCGGAGCTCATAATTTGCTAGGCATAGCATGAATATAAATAAACATGTAGTACAGTAGAATTGGATTCTTCTAATCAACAGCTTGCATAAAGCAAAAGAAATCAACAAGCATGAATGCTCAAGTATTTTATTCAAGGTGACATCCTAGATCGTTGCCATTGTAGACTTTCAGAAGAAACTCGGGTTCAAATCTGTGTAAGCGACAGCGATTGTCAAAATTTGAAGGTCAAGATTAGATCAGAAGAGTTGGATACAGGAAGGAATAGAGATTTCCACATTAAGTATAATCATCTGCATTCTGCATAAATTGCTAGACAATTTGGCTTCTTCTCTAATTCATTCAAGTCCTTTCATATTCGTCCAAAATGTAAATTCATAATTTTAATTGGATGTTGCTAAATTCCTATGATTCCAATCTTTCTGAGTTGCAAGCCACAAGTTATTGCTAACCAGTTATTTCTTTTACATTTTTTTTTCTTTTTTTTTTAAAAAAAAAATGTTGGCTGCAATGAACTAGAAATGCTATTCACTTACAAGGAAACTGACCTATTTCTTTTATTATTACTGAAATAAAAAGTTGGAAAGTTTACAAAGTTGAGGTAAAATGGGATGAACCCAGAAGAAGAAGAAGCAAAAAGTCAGATTCCCTATGTACAAAACCAACTAGAGCTCCATCAATACTCCAAGACTCCGATGTGAACCACCGCTCTACCGAGGTTGCTGAATCATCCTTGGACTCACCTTCACATTCACAAACTTGGGTACCTTCTCGGCATACTTCGGTGCTTGAACTCCTCTTCTTTCCCACTTCTTCCCTCCTGTTTTCACCACATCCCTACAATAACTCTCTCCCATCATCTCCTCTCCATCTACATCAACAAACCACGCAAAAAACCCATCAGTTAACTGCAAGCGACAAGTCGTAGATTAAGGTGTAGTCATTATTTGAAGTACCTCTTTCAAAGGGGTGAGAAAAGAAGGTGCCGTCATCATCGAAGAAGAGAGAATCAAGAAGATCATCAGGAAGGTCAGAATCTTCATCAAGATCATCGCATTGGGGATCACGATAGCATTCTTGGAGCCAGTAGTCACGGAACCAAGGAGTGGACTGGATCAGCGCCCACCACTGATCAGAGAAATCCTCCACCGTCCGATACGCTTGAGGCACGAAGATCGGAGCGTTAGGATTCAGTGCCGACGATGAGCTGTGAGTGGTTATAACTTCCATACTTGACAACAAACTAAAGAAGAAGAAGAAGATAACGCGAAGAAGAATGCGAAGAAACAGTTGGCAATGTATATATAAAAAGAAGAAAGTGGAGGGTAAAACTGGAAAAACAGTTGGAGAAATCAAGAAAGAAAAGATGAGGTGGCCATAAATAAATAGGCATGGTGGTGGTGGTGGTGGTGGTGGTGGTGGATAAAGACAAAAGAGAAGACGGTGGCGAAAAGAAGTGAAAAAAGTGGGTACCCTTTGTTTTTTTACTGAAGTGCCCTTGTTTTACTTGATATTTTGTCTCTTTGTCATCCAATCCTAAAACAGTAGATCCCACGTCACTGTTCTAATCCGTTATGCTGACGTGGCCACAGATAAGCCCATCGACCCAACTAGGCCCACTCGCAACTCATACCTCGGGTTTGTGGTTATCTAGCCACGGCCAACTTAAAAGAAGACAAGACAAGCCCATTGGATGGCCTAATGTTTCCGCAAATCTACTCGTAATAAAAATCAACCTTTCTATTTTTTCAGTTAAAAAAAGAAAAGGGCCAATTACAAATTTGTGAGCCCAAAAAATATTAATTACATATTAAAGAAAAAATTTCTAAATTTGGAATGTGCAATCACTAATCAATATTATAGATTTACAGATTTGTTTAGAATTTATTTAGAATTTGTACATTTTACATACTTGTTCTAAATTTTTTTATATGTTATATATATGTCGTTACTTGTTCATATATTGTTTGAATATTATTTATATATTATTGATATTTTATTTATATATTGTTTATATATTGAAAATAATATGTAATTCATATGTTGTTGATATATTGTTAATATATTGTTGATATTTTTTATATGTGTTTTTGACATATAAACAACATATAAACACAAGATATCGATAACATATAAACAGTATGTAAACAAAAAGCCTTGAATTTGCAAATACAAAAAACCTCAAAAACAAATCAACAACATACCAACAACATATAAATATTAATAACAAATCAATAATATATCAACAACATATAAACAAAATTCTATGTGATTTGAAATGTCGCGCCGTAAATTCTAAAAAGTGATGCGCTTGCATCTGTAATATGCGAAAGTTGTCCGTACAGAATAAATTTTACAAAATTTCGCAGGTGTACCATATAATTACCATAAGAGAAAAACTCTAGCAATGAAATTCACTTCAATACTAATAATACTAATGAGCCATATAGGACGTACCATTGGTGGATGGCCTAATTTATTCTTTTTTTCCCATTAAATTCTAACAGTGAAAACAATTCTAACATATGGAAATATATGAGATGTTTGTTTGGTATTGAAGTACAATCTATCAAAGTTATGTTCAAAAAAATGTTTACTTTTTCTTATAAATTTTATTAAATTTTATCAAAAATTATTCAATCTACATCAAACAAAGACCCCATTATATCTGATTAAATTTATACTAAAATTTATTATTTTTAATATGTTTGATTTAAAATAGGCTTAATCTTGGAATTTTTTTTTGTGAAATTAATTTTGAAGAAGTAATACTTATTCAAGATAATTTTGATATATAATTAGCCCTATTATGTTATTGGTATAACCAACTAACCGAATAGTGGAACATAGTAGTAAATATTAATTAGTAGGCATGGTAAATTTAGGAGAGACAGGCAGGTAAGATTTATGTGAGTATATGGTTAGTAAAACGAGACTAAACATTCTTCAAAACAAACAAGATTAAGTTACTACTAATTGACGGCTCCAATAAGTCATGCCATCTTAGCATTGCTGTTCAAACCGAACCAAATGAACATAAATCTCAGGTGATATCCATTACACAAACCTCGTACCTTGGAATGTTTTTTATTCGGACAACACAGTAAAGAGCTTGGACAAGGAAAACAGGCACATTGGAGTCGGAGACGGCCATGGAAAAAGCCACCAACATAGTGGACATTAGCGGAAGCTGCTTCGATTGCATTCCGCCATTTTCGTCGGGCATATGGAACGTAAAACCAGGCGAAACCATTCTGCAACACTCAGTCTTTCGCCTCCATTTACAGTTTATTCTCATGTTTGTCATTTCCAATTCTCTTCACTTCGTCCTGAAGCGTCTCCGTTTCCCCCGCATCACCTCCGAAATCCTGGTAACAAACTCTTATTAGAACTATGTAAATTACGATTCAGAATTCGGTCCTGCTCCTGTTTCGTCATAATTGATGATCAGAGACTAAAAGTTGTTTTCTTTTTTGTTGCTGATAAAAGACAGGTATGATTCTGGGGGCAACTATAATGGACCGGATAGTTGATAAAAAGAAAAATTTAGTATTTCCTCCAC
>CAODLS011314113.1:0-11988 GCA_948243855.1 Flueggea neowawraea | reverse complement strand
TGCACACCGGAGATCTTGGATATTTTGATGAAGAAGGGCAGTTATATGTTGTTGATCGGATAAAAGAACTCATCAAATGTTATGGTTTTCAGGTAATATATCTTTTTTAGTCTGATTGCCTTCTCGTCACAATAAAAATGACCCTTGTTCATATCAACTTCTGCTTCTAGTGACAAGCTCACTGCTATTTCGGTATTTCCTGGTCAGAGGTTCATACCTCAGGAAGATTGTAGTGAAATTTACATTTGACCATTTAGTTTGTCAGTCTTTGTTCTATGAAAAATGAGATGCATGCTTACTCTGTTTTCTCAGTGGATATGCTTATTAGGTTTGTTTTAACGAAGATTGGTACATTATGGCATCATATTGCTATTGTCTTCTTGTCTGTTTTATGAAAGTGAAAATTCAAGATATTTTTCCCCAGTTTCACTAACCATGAGACCTCATTAGTCCTTAATAGAAAATGTGAAAGGCACTATTCTTTTTCTCATTCAGCATATTAATGTTGAACACAACTCGGTTGTTACCCTGCTATGGTTATCAGAAAAAGTTCGAGGTAACTTGAGGTTGCTCAATCTAGGTCACTCTGATCAACATTATAGTGTTCATGATTTTTTTTAGATGAAAGAATATGTTTGCAACCCTGATTAACTAGAAAAATCTGGATTAGCTGCTAACTTAATTTATACCTGTCATAGTGACTGGACCAGCAAAGGTTACCAGGAAATCAACCTGTAGTTTAGGAGTTGAGGGAACTATGACATATTAAATTTTCTTGTTCTCTGATCATCTGTTGAATATATAGGTCATCTGACTGAACTTTATATGTATACTTGCGTTTTCACAGGTAGCACCAGCAGAACTTGAAGGCCTACTGCTTTCTCATCCTGAAATAGTAGATGCTGTTGTCATTCCGTAAGTGGGATTACATGCCGTCCTTGTACTTATTTCAGTGTCATTGAAGGCCTGCCCTAAACACACTGACTTTTTGTTTTACATGTCTGGTTGTTTCATACTTTTTTGGAAGCATCACCTAACAATTTCGAAGCATTTCATTTATCAGATTCCCTGATGCTAAAGCTGGTGAGGTCCCAATTGCATATGTTGTTTGCTCGCCTAACAGCTCGCTCACTGAAGAAGATGTTCAAAAATTTATTGAAAAGCAGGTAAGAAACTTGTGAGCATTCACATCTGGAGTAAAGATGTATCGTGGTCTCTCTGCACGGACTATGAAGGTCACCAGTACAGTCGGATATTAAATACCATAATGCTATGTATATGATTGTCTCAGAAATGTCATAGTGAACATAAAGTTGAATTAAAAGATGAACTGAAACATCTCTAGCTTGGCTTGCTTTTTGATCATTTTCTCTATTACTAACAGGTTGCACCATTTAAAAGACTACGTAGAGTTACATTCGTCAACACTGTCCCCAAGTCAGCTTCAGGAAAGATTTTAAGAAGAGAATTAATAGACAAAGTTCGATCAAAGTTGTAAGGTACCATCATTATGAACGTACTCTGTTACAAAATTGTCTTTGTTTTCCCTTTTGCTCTTGACGAGTAGAAGCAGAACTGTATCAAGGAGGTACCACATGTTGGCAAACCCGCAAATTTCATGTTGGGTCTTGAAATTTGGGTTCATTGATTCATCTCGTCTATGATCAAAAAGGACATGAGAAATTTTCAAGAAAATAGAAGAGTATCTTCTGTAGTAGTAATAATTGAAATCAAAATAATTGTCTTTTTGTCAAATTCTTGTTAATTAAAGATTTTTTTTTTTGACTTTGATTCCGCTACATAATTCTATTCACTTGCAAAGAAATCCACTGAAACTTAAAATTCTTGTTTTTCTTGATTTTAAGATTGATGGGTTTTGAAAGGACTAGTTTCTGCTATTTAATGATCATTGTTCACACTTCACAGAAAGAGAACAAGTGTAAAGCAGCAATAATGGTGTCAAAGAAAACGGTGAAGAATGTAAGAGTAAGAAGCCGAGAGCGAGCATTAAGGAAGTAGTGCCTTTCAGGTACTGGGTTTTGGTTGGTGTGCCCTAACTTTTGCTAACAAAACCATTATGCTCTGACACTTTGCACAACCTCGGCCTCTCTCAAACCCATCACACCATTTCCAGCCATTGTTGGAGCAGTTGCTGAAGAGGAAACAACTAGAAAGAAAAACGCATCAGACATGCACTGAGTCTGAGACTTGAGGTCCCATATACAAAGCTATTTATCCTCGTCATGTCTATCAGATATTTTTTTTTCTTCTTTGGTGTCTTTTTTGCAGTACTTTTTATTATGCATGCTTTGTTGCTTCAAATGCTTCTTGGACTGACTTGCTTCCACCTGCTGGGTGCTTTACTGCTTTTATTCTTTTTGTTTTGTGGCTTACATGAATTCTTTTTTAATGGTAATTATACTTCGATTATTGCTAGTTTTTTCTCTGAGACTTGGTTCAGTTGACTCATAAATATTGCTGCAAATCATTCACAAAATTGAGAAGTTACAAGAGATTGTTAAGTCATGTAAAAACCAATGAATTTATTGTAGTCGCCACGATCTTCGGAGAGTGTGCATTTGATATGAGATATTGGACTTGAATCCCTTACAAGGGTCAAAGTTGCATACACAACATGATTGCATAGTTTGCTTTTATTGCTTCATCTATAAAGCTTTGGGAACAAATTAATGAAACTAAGGCCTTGTAATAATTGAGGAAATGTTCATCTCACCAAACTCCGTTGCTTGGTTGTAGAAATAGCAACAAATGCATTTGAGTTTTGGTGCTCATTTTATAGCTTTTAGTAGTCATGATCGGACCTAACTAGACCGTATAACCCAACTCTCGAATCTAATAATGATTAGCTGTTTGCTTTTTGCATGAAATTTCACTGTTTGTCATTGAATTTTGCAACCCCCTTTCCTTCATTTTCATGGTATCTTTCATCTTCTCCTTGCCTCGACACAAATAGTTTATCTTCTACTCTTTTAAGGTAACAATGTACATAGAAGAATGTACTCTTTATGATACATCATTAAAGAAAACTACTCCTAATCCCGAGTGACACTCTAATATTGTAAATAAATCACGAGATATTCAAGTCTCACTTTTGTTTTACAAACATTAAATATTTAGATCTCATGTCCGTTTTATAATCTATGTCTACATGATTAATTCTTGTTTACATATATAAAGGAAATGTTTTTATAGTGCTAGTGTAGAGTAAACGTTTGACGGGTCATGGAAACATTATATTTTTTTGCAATGCAAATTTGTTAGGTATGAAGTTGATTAATCTTACAAAGGAGTAGGAATTAATGGGTCCAATTTGGTCCAATAGGGTTTATATTCTTTAGTGGACAGCCTTTTTTTCTTCTTAGCTTTTGACACGAGATGCTCGTATATATGTGTGCTACAAAATCAATAATTCAGTAGCACATGCACTACATAGGCATTTCTTTTGTTCAGTCAACCGTTGAAAGAAATTGTCCACCTATATACATTTGTGATTCAATCTTTTCAGCTTTTAAATTGGGTCCTACCTCTTTTAATCCGACATTTTAACTACCTTGTTTTTCGTCTTGTTTTGACTTTTTTTGTTTTTCTACATAAGTTCATTATATTTGTAGCTTCATTAATTAGTCTAATAAACCATCGTGTTATGTCCTAATCACCAACATATTTAGGTTGTAAATTGTCACCAAGTGAATAAAAGCACTTTAACCGTTTTAGCTAAGTTATTCAACCATCCTAAGATATTATTTTGTAGCTTGACAAGAATAGCATAAAAAGAAAATGGTGTTTGTAACTTACCAAGTGAAGTAAGACTAATCGACATTTATAGACTTAAATTGATTAGTGATTGTGATTTTGTGTCCTTAATTAACGGGGTGTTTGTTTTGACACTGAAATAACTCATACAAAATGGTACGTCGAATCCATAACCCTTAACGTTAGAGTCGACCTCAAATACCAGTAAGTTACAAGTTCGTCGGTAAAACAATTTATACGTTAAACACAATTGAATATGCAAAATCAAGTATATTCCTTTATTTTCATATGTTCTTTATTATTCTTTTCGTTCTGTTACTTAGCAAATAATTATACTAAATGGTTAGTAAAGAAAAGTGGAGTTCCTTTTTGGTTATCTATATGTACTTTTTTTTTTCCTAGTAAAATAGGTCAATTTCAAAGGCAACAATTTTCATCTCTATTTGCAGCTACCTTATCGTTTCCAACAGTACACTTTGCCAAGTGATCACATTTCAACGTTTCGACGAGACTAACTCACAGTGTACGAAACAACTAGTTCCTCAATTGATAGCTTCGCCTCTCAATCAGCTTCAAATGCTGTCGAAAATGACTCATAACATCCACTTTATACAGACATATTTCTGCGTCAAAATAACTAGTTTAATAATATAATTTAATTTTAGTATATGATCAAGAAAAAAGCAGGTTGGTCCGTTTTAGTTGCAACGACAATTCATTCATATGAACTTTTTTCTTAATTTCCTTTTTTTTCTTTTTCGGAATTGATGTCACGACCTAAAGGTTCCTGCATTTGGCCTCGATTTTATCACATCACTGTGGTTGCTAGGTTCAGTCTTTAATTTTTTTAGTTTTTCATCATCAAACATCGTTTTCTTCGGCAAGACTTTTCTTTTTTTCCGCCTTAAAAAAATCCTCTTTCTTTCTTTGTAAGTCATTTTATTTGTTCTTCTTAAAAACAAAACTCATAATTTTTTAGTATTAAAATTCACCAAAACACTACTGAATTACAAGTCCATTAGTAAAACTCTTCTTCTTTATTCATATATCTTTCTCTAGTGTTGTTCTATGAGGGTTCTATCCACATGTTTGGAATATGCAAATTAAGGGTGTAAGCGATGCGATTAGGCCAATTTTAAGTTTTCAAATCAAATCATTCTGTAAATTGCGGTTTAAGAAAATTACAATTGCAGTTAAAACACTAAAGCGGTTAAATCCGCTAAAATCAAACTAGCGGTTGCGGTGTGATTTGGTCGATTTTTTACGATTTGTGTTTTATTAAATGTATTAAAAAAATTAAACAACTAAACAAAGTAAAAAAAAATAACAACATTGAAAAAATAATCTTAATACATTAACATTTAACAGTTGTCCTCACAAAATAAATACAATTATGTAGTCATTTTACCATCTATCCATTCGTATCTAACTAATATTGTTAACATCCAAAATATACATAATTTGAGTTGATTTGAAAGCATAAATTTGGGTTGGTTTAATTATAAAATGTTGTAAAACTAGTATAATATATATATATATATGATTACGCGGTTGCAGTTTGGTTTGAGCAGTTTTAATATATTATTAACCGCAATCGAACCGCAAATTTGTGATTTTATAAAATTATGATCTGCAACTAATCCAAATCTATAAAAAACCACACCACAAATTGTTGTGCGATTGCAAACGAGTTGATCGATTTATACGGTCCAACGGTTGAACCTTACACCCCTAATGCAAATGGCTATTTCTCTTTTACGGATCACATCAGAGTTGGAATTGCAAAAATTCTTCACTTCTTGGTACTAATAAGTATAATGGTGTTTTATCCATCGTCCCCTTTGTGTTAATTCTCGTTGAGAACTATAAATTTAGTTTTTCTATCAAAACTTATAATTATTTTAAGATTAAATTCTCTACGTAAAATTCGTTCAGAATTAACACATTTACCATCCAACCAATAACTTGTAATTACTAATTAGTACCATCAAAGATCATTTTAATTACTAAAACATAAAATCTTGATAACATATTTTTCTCATTTTCTCTCGAAGGCAAATAACCAAATTTTACCCTCATACCAAACAATGAATTGGAAGCTAATTAGGGACGGAAAGACATGGAAAAGAAGAGGTGCAATGTCAAAAAAAAAAGAAGAGTTCTTTTTTTACTCAAAGAACAGAGAGAGAGAGAGAGAGGTGACGCACAGCTGAGATCCCAAGGCCCACACTTAGACAAAAAAAACATGGCCATTCTATTGACCGTACAATCAAAATTGGGTTGCATGTATGATGCCTTTGACAAAAAAAACATTCCTTTTTGTGTATCTATTTTTAACAAAATTATTAAATTGGAAATTTGAAAAGAAAGGAAAAACAGTGGATGAAGGTGAAAAAAAAGAAGAAATTTAGAAGATAGAAATTTAAAAAATGGGGAGAGGACAAAAAGGGTATGGGCCTGATCATGGAGGAAGCAATGTGGTCACTTCTAAGCATACAAAGGCATTTCATCACTAACATGTAGTCATGTACATATGGGAACCAACTTACACACTACTATCATTTTACACTTCTTTTTCCAAGGAAAAGGAGTGCCAACGGTAGTAAATTTTTGTTGAGTGTTATTATACAAATTTTCTTCCACTATAAAATATTTGAAGAATCATAACTAAATTTGGCATAAACCAAATCTCATCTCTATAGCATTAGTCGTTGGGACGAGTGACAAAAACTCAATCAAATGTATTCGAGTTTGTCCTTAAAACATAAGCAAAGTGGTCACTTAAACACATCTCCTTCAAGGTCAAACCTAGATATATGCATGGTAAGACACACGCCTTAACCAATTACTTTGTTATCACTCGTACCATATTATCATTCTATATTTTTCACTATTGTGATTTCCTTCTTTTCGTTATCCACTGTCATACATATTCACTTTCTCCCGCACTCTACTCTTCAAAAATTAGAATATTAAGTTTTCGATATTTTATTTTTTTTATGATTCAAACCGGCATCATTTGACATTTAATATTCACTTCCAAATCAATAACTAGTTGTAACTTGAACCATTATTGCATATTACTCTGCAACGCAATGAGTTTAATAACATTTGTTTTATGTCTAATCTACACCTTATATTTTTTTCTCTCCAATTAGAAATTATTCATTATGATGCAAGTAGTTTGAAACCTAACATTTTTCTGTCACATGGATAATAGTGAAGAGGGGAAAAAATACACAATAATATTTGACTTCTGAAACTTCCATCCACATTGTGCTTGATGTTTCACTTTGACATACTGGATTCAATACATTGTTGTTCGTAGTATTGCAAAGAAGCCAACTTCTACCATTTGTTTTGGTCGAAAAGGTTGACTCCATGAATATGTTGACTGCATTATATTATAACCAAGTCATGAATAGTTCAATATATATTTCAAATTACAGGTTTTAGATCTATGTATAATAAATGCATTATAATTACAAGTTGTAATGATATTGTACAGTTGGGCCTGCCCGAAATTTGAATCCATTAGACTCAATTAATGTGTGATTAGAATATGCTTAAGGCATATATGTGGGTTCTTTTATATAAAATGTTCTCAAAAAGTAGTGGAAATGGGAATATTACTTTATTAATTTTTATTAATTTAAGACTTAATCAATCAAATTACTATAAGGCTTCATTTAATGTTGGTTTGCTACCGTTAAGGATACCTGTTTTTTCTAAAAAGAAAAAGTTTTTTTTCAAAGAATCTAGATACTCACTTGCTAATCCCACTATACCAACTAAGTGATTAGTAATGCTTTCCATCAAATTAATAATTAATTTGCTTTTATATGATCAAAAAGCCTAATTAGAAGGAGAAGTATGCAAGCTCCAGAATACAGTGTAACCTAATAAATATACTATAATACGTGTATTACATTATTGGGTTTGAGCTGTATTGCTTTTTTTCCGTACCCAATAAAATTAAACGATCCAATCTTTGACACGAATTATATAAATAACCATTGACAAATCCTGACAAATTGATCAAAATGAGCTGGTAATAATGTGGAACTAACTTTTTGTGATATATATGCAATTTTATACTGTTTCCATTATTGAATTTGTGTTGTGACTTGTGACGTGTGTATTTGATTTGAGTATATATCAAACTAAAACCAATTAAATTACTCATTAATAAAGTTTTGATCTCGTGCATATTGGTTTCAAATAAATTTCACTTATTAAAATAACAATTGGAAACCAGTGAGAACTTGTATATAGTTCATTAATACTAAATTTAACTCTAATTCTATAGAGTTCAAGGTTCGATTCTAATAGGAGTAAAATAACATGATTTGTAAATCTGTTAAATCTTTAATTGTGGCATAATGTTAATTAAAAAGAATAAAACTAAAGATTTTGTTGGTTTGTTTAAGTGTTAGTGGTGGGGCTTCCGTTGATGAGGCTGAAGCATGGGCTTAAAACCTTGCTGGAATAGGAATATTCTCCATTGGTTGATTGCCTTCTTTTTCTGGTTCGAAAGAGGTGCCTGGTTGCTTTCATGCATGGTCAAGAATCAGATACTTTTGGAACCAATTTCATGTTTTTTTTTTTGTCCTTTAATTTTCTTTCAGTTAACAATTGGTTGTAAAGAAACCAGATTACGTACTCGAATTATTTTTTTAGTTTTGTTTAACTTTGATGAGCAGCCTGAAATGGATATGTATATCTTATATAGTCCCTACAATTTACTTAACAATGTATTAAGCCAAAGCGCAAAAGAGCTCTGAATAATTTTGAGACTTGATATCATATATATAGTTTTGAGACTTGTTACCTATTAATACTGCAGTTGTGTTTCGGACGTGGAAAATGATCATTGCTAACATCCTAATTAATTTATCTAATGCTAACATCCTAATTAATTTATCTAAAGCTAACATATATGGAAACCAATCATATATGAATAATATATAACAAAATTAGTTTTAGCACTAAAAGTTATGATAATTTAGTTAATGGCTAGTTCAGGTAGAAGCACCTTGATGGTTAAGAAACTTGATAATTAAACCCGCGTAAGTTTAAGTTTTTTAAAGTGTAAAATCTTTTTGAATCCACTTTCAATCCTTTTGGAACATATTAGACTCAAATTAAAAGAGAATTAATACATATGTAGGTCAATGTAGAGGATAAAATGAATATAAAACGTAGACACTTTATAGTAAGCTTCTTGGAGCAAATTGAGCTCTGATCGGTGAATATTAATTCTAAAACGAACGTAAGACTTGACACCTCGCAGTGAAAGGAAAAAAGAATGAAAGAAAGACATATTTATGCTTAGTTCATTTTTCATATAGATGTACATAGAGGTAAACTAGTGCACAAAGTTGATTAAAGAATCTTAAAAAAAGAAAAAAAGTTGATTAAACAACTGCCACAGGCTTTGGTAGAAATTTATGTTTGAAAAATGAAATTAGGGTCAATTAATCTGAATTATTTTTAGAGTGAGATATATATATATATATATATATATATATATATATATGTGGAACACTCGGAAGCTATATGTTGAAGACATTAAAAAACTTTTCCACCATGAACACATTCACATTACTGTCTTGCATTTGGGTATGTGCTTGATGTTTTAACCAATAGTTTGTCAATGTTGGTTGGTAGGAATTTGGCCACAAATCCCATATCTTTGTTGCTAAGATTTTCCACTTCATTGTGTTAGGATTCTCATTTTATCTCACATTAATCATGTCTATAGATATTCTCTATTGTATAGATTATAGACTATACATTAAACCTAAAAGTTTTTGTCCATATTGATGAATTATTTCAAATCATTTTGTAGCTAGCTCCAATAAATATCTAATCTCAAATAATTAGAATTCTAACACCAAAACTTCTACTGTTTTAAGTATATATAATTAAAAGGAAGATAAATGTATATATATGGTAAATATTATGTTTATTATGTGCTTTAGTTACACTATATATATAGATATATACATTTATCTTCCTTTTAATTAATAACTATATGCTAGTTATTAATCATACCAATTTTCATTTCTTAATTTGTTTGTACAAATTATTTTAATTAACTTAATATTAATTCAATTGATTAATTACCTACTTCTATCTGTCCGACTTATAAAAAAACTACTATTTATCCACTTCGTCTTAAGATCAATTACTCCAGACTGTCTCTCATTTTCCAACAACTTGTCTCTAATGCTGAGAAGAAATTGAATTAAAATTGGGTTGACACTACAAATTAAAAACAATATAACCATATGTAGATTTTATAGAATAGGGTCCAGAGGCAGCCTGTAAAAATAGCCATGCTTGGGAATCGAGAGTCTAAGCAAAGTGGACCCAAATTAATTTTTTCATATTCACACTTTTTTTTTGTTTTGTTAGCTTTATTGCAATTTGATATTTGTATTAATCTACTATAGTTAATTAATTGTTCCTATTTTTATATCACATATCCAAACAAGGCCCTACCATGTCTCAAATCATCTCTTTTTTTGATGTTCGTTGCTCAAGATCAAATGTACAAACTTTATTGAATTATATATAACTTTGTAATAATAGCTTTGTTGTTTTCCTTTTGTTTCTTTATTTTTTTTTGGTTTAAAACTTGCATCTAATTAGCAAAATAAAGTTAAACTTTAATAAGAAATTGTTAATCTTGCATTGCAAGCTTATATGTAAGTTAAGCCTTAAAACAAACTAAAACGTAAAAAAAGATTGGCAATTAAGTAGTTCAAGGAGGGATATAGCTTAATTAGGGAAATTTTGATTATATTAATTTTAGCTTCATTTATTCTAACCACTTAACAAGGAGTAACAAAAATGTTGAACATCATGTCCTTTTGAAACTTGTATTAGGAAGTAAACTGAAATGAAAAAAAAATAAAAGAAAGTTAAAAATGAAAAAAGGCAACAATTAACTGCATAAAAATGTACTTTTGGCACTTGTATTAGGAAGCCGAATTGAAATGGTTAACATAAAGCATCATGTGGAAGAGCTTGCATCTACGGCTAGCCCACAGAATCATCATAACTTATAAATTAAGACTATAAATAATCCGACACAATTAAGATTAATTTAAATTAGATTATAATTAGTGAAGACTTCAGCACAAGAAAGACAACGAAATGGCATAATGAGTGGCATATGCCTCACTTTTAATGAGTATTAGTTTGAGTGGGCTTTTGAGTGTCTGTCATTTTGAATCATTTGATTAATTTTTTTTAATATAATACACATCTCCCTCTCCTCATGCCAACACACTCCCTTTTTTAATTACAATTATTGCATTAAACCTCTCAATTAGAGAGAGGTGTGGTTTGCATTTTTTTTCAACCCCCTTTTTTGATTCTCTGCCTATGACCAATTAGTTAATTAACAAAAATACTTGGTAATTTATACTTTAATGATGTGATTAATTTAGTACAGTTTCTCTATAGGAGTTAGCCACCGACCCTCTCTAACTTTGCACCTACCCTCCAACGACCTTGTCCGATGCAGGCATTTCCACGGAAACAAGACTTTTGTGATCCTGGTGAACTGAGATTGTAAATTTTGTGACCATCAGTGTTATTAATTTTCGTTTGTTTTGTTCTTTCTTATACCAAAATAAAACATATTGGGCATTAAAATTTTTTATTATCCGTATTTATTAGATTATTTGTCGCTCGTTCTAAGAAACATGAGATTTGAATACGTAACATTGCAGCTTAAGGAGATTTTTCTTTATTGTAAGGTTAGTTATTTCTTTCTACAAGAAACCGAACCTTGCATGACCAAGGAAGTGATAGAAGCCGATAAGTTTAACCATAATATCTTCAATTCCTCCCTTTCTTGTGTACTATTCTATTCCTCGTCCTATAATTAAGAAATATTCAATTTATATTCTATTGTTGGTCAAATATACATAATCGTAAAACAAATATATGTATATATATATATATATATATATATATATATATACATAATCCTTGAGATTAGGGTCCATTTATGGAAAAAAAAAAAGATTAGGGTATAGATAAGCACATGAGTCTTTTTCCTTAAGGAATATGACACTTTCCCATATTTGGTCATGATAGAATAGGTCCTCCTCATGGGATAAGAGTATTTTTAGGCATTAGTATAGCTGAGGTGAGGCCAATAATTAAATATTTTATACATTTGAATAATACACGTTT
>CAODLS011313870.1:0-10054 GCA_948243855.1 Flueggea neowawraea | reverse complement strand
ATTTTCTAGTTTAGCCTGCAAAAACTAGGGATGCGGTTTACTAGTTCATCCCGCAAAAACTAGGGACACGGTTTTCTTGTTGAGCCTACAAAAATAAGGTGTAATGGTTTGCTTGTTGATCTCGCAAAAACAAGTTGTTGTAAATGGTTTCCCTCCACCGGAAAATGAAGAGTTAGTTAATTGAACTCTCTAGTGGATCTAGAGGAATGAATGTAGGTCAAGATGACCAAACCACTGTAAATACTAGTCTTTGATTCTCTCTTTCCCTTACTCTTATTACATTGCTTTATATATGCATTATCTTATTTGTGAATTGGTGATTTTACTACTTCCGCATTTGACTTTGATTTTGTTTGTAAAAAAACTTTATTATTTGCTTTAGTTTGTAAAAGATTTTCAACAAAGTTTTTAACTTGATAAAACTCCAATTCACCCCCTTATTAGAGTGCCATTCCATTACTTATTGGGACTAAACAGCTGTTGCTTTCAGTTTCTTGTAAATGATAGAAAATGGATGTTGTCATTAAGATCTCTTCATCTCTCTTTATTTTAATTTTGTTCTTTTTAAAATTAGAAAGGTGATGGTTATTGTCTCGATGCATTTTGTGTTGATGGCGTTCAAAGAAGGGAGTTAGAGAGAGAATGCCTCTAGGCAATCGGTGGAGAGCAGGCAAAAGGAAACTTCAATTTAAATTGGGTTTGCAATTTTTTTCAATGATTTTGATTAAATTATGGGTGACTTTGATTTAATTTTGAGTGATTAAAGCAGATGGTTTTAATTGTTATTTTGATTCTCATTTTCTTGGCTTTATCTACTTTGTGGCTTTGATTTGGTCCCATAGATTTACATTGGATTTTTCATTTGTAGGAAAGTGGATTTTAGGAGTTTGAGAGGTGGTAATGGGTTAAAGGCAGATATGGCCGGTGATAGTAATTGGTTTTGCTCGGATGGAGCTTCAGTTGGTTTGATGGTGGAGTTTAGGGTTTATGAATTGGTGGTTAATTGATTAGGTTAGTTTGGGTTGGTTATTTCATTAAATTGTATTGCTCAATGAGATGTCATAAGTATTAACAACGTTAATCTGACATATGCAACTTAATTTACAAAGTTCATATTTGGGTTCAATAGGTGAACTTTGACTTACTTTTGGACTCAATAGGTGAAAAGTAAAGTTGAAGGGCTTTAGAGGGTGTTTGTTAAAAGTTTAAGGGCTTAATTATGGTATATCAAACTATAAAAAATATATCTATCATATATCGATTTTGTGCTAAACATCTAACATATTAATTAAATAAAATACAAAATAGGTATATTTATTTAAAAAATCTTGTTACTTGTTGCATTAAGCACGATTCAATGTAAAATTAATCTGTGTATTTATAATTTAATGTATGAATCAAAGGTACCCTTGTAAGTTTTGACATGAGTGTTCATGTGGAGTTGCGTTGCACATTGGATTGACGAAGAAGAGAGCCCAAATTGTGTGTGAATGTGCGCTTCAACGGTCTCATAGGAGTACGGCTCAGCCCACTTGAAGACCTAGCAACTGCAACCTTCACTTTGTTCAAAGTTAGCTCAAGACTCGAGTCCAACAGCTTCAAAACGGGCTATCCTGATTTCTAGTTTCTGTTTTTTTTTTCTTTTTTAATTTATAAATGGAAATGTTTCTTCAAATTAAATCATCTCCTAACCCTGCAAGGAGAGATCAATGCTACTTGAGACTAACTCATTTGATTAGGCTGTAGAACTTGAGTTCATGGCTAGATCCCCTGTACTAAATTTCAACCACTCAAGCCAATCTTATTAACATTTAAAGTTTTTCTTGTTCTTTTCCTTGGTTAAAACTTGTTCTCACTGTAAACATACTTCAAGACTAGTCGTTTTCAAAGGTAAACTTTAACATATATGTTAAAGTATAAAGTGAAAATCCATACTGCTCATTATAAAATTAGAAGTAATCACCCTCTCACGCTGTTGAAAAAAAAAATTCTTCTCATAAAATACTTTCTAGAGTGAAGTTAGACTAAGATTTTAAGAAGGTATTAAAACTATAACTAGTACAATATGAGTCTCTTTTTTAAGTACCAACAGAACAATATCTGGGCCCTTAACTCTGTAGCCACCGAACAAGCTTTCAAATTTGTCATCCAAATGTCACTTGAAAATGTATCTTGAAGCAATCCTCTTATAGGACCAATAATGAGAATATATATAGCTTTCATGATTTCATAACTTATAAAATTTCAATTTTCAACTTAACATTCTAAATAATTATATATAAAAAAAACTTGACATTCTAAATTTTAAATCACAGTTATGCAGGTACAAATCAAGGAAACTACAGATCATAATCAGATCATGCAATCTAGCCACAAAGCACCCCAATGTTGCAAGTGCGTCACTTTTTCTTTATTTGCTTTAGACGTCAAAAGGCTTTCATGGGTACACAAAAATTGATGTGTTCGATGTGAATCCTGATTCTTTGTGTTTGAGCAGTTCAAGACAATCCTGTGATAAAAATGCCCCACACCATCCCCATCAAACAAAACACTAAAATTCTAAACTGCTCAAAACCAAAAGAGAAGACAACATCTAATAGGCCAAAAGGTGATTGAAAGATGCTCTTAAGTACATCCTTAAGAATCTCTCTATTTTAAAGAGTTAAAATATATTATTTAATTTAATTTTATTATATTATTTATTTTGAAATAAAAAGAAGAGTGAATATTTGTTCTATGTATATATAGAACTTCACTCATATCCCTATTTTTCATATATAGAACAGATCTTCACTCTTTTCTTTAATTTTTTAATATGAACAATAAAATATTAATTATTAAAAAAATTAAATTTAAATTTTAAAATAAATAATTAAATTAAATAATATATTTTAACTTTCTATTTTAAAAAGATTATTGGTGATATTTTAACTCTGTGGGCCGTACGTTAATTTTGATGTGTTTGGTTAGATTTTGTTACTTGAAAAGAGAAGCAGAAACTAATAGGGCCAAAAGGTGATTAAGAGATGCCCTTAAAAGCCCACTTATTGTGGCGGGATATTGGGAATGGACCCTCCACTGAGGGGCATCGAAGAAAAGGCATAAAAAAGATGGTTATACTGACTTGTACAACGACCACATCTCTTGCAATCTATTGACTTTAAGCATTGAAATTTCTTCGAAATTGCATGGCAACATGCAATAATCTCATTTTTAGCAACAAAGGCTATAAGGTAGCTTTGCTTCCTTGTACAACGTTGTTCGACTTGCATACTAATTAACATGATTTTGTCTTGAGAAATATTTGAAGATCAGTCTTTATTCTGAGATTAATTACTTCACTCCAATCGGTTGAGAAATATTTATCGTCATTATAAAAACAAGATATATCATATTCAAAAAATTAATATACTATTTATAATGTTAATTATTTACATCTCTATTATTTCGCCCGTTTTCTAATTAGATTAGCCTAGCTAAGTTGTACCTTTTCAAGAGAAATAACCTACATCCCTAAGACCATCCACTCCTAGAATTCAAAGAATTATTCTTACAAAATTTCATCCAGAAATTAAGAATCAACTCCAGCAATGAATATATGGTTGTGATCTTAATTGGAAAAGTGAGTCTTTTGATTTTGTTTTGCAGTCATCATCATCCTCGTGTCATCGTGATTATTCTTTTTTTTGGTCAGCGTCATCGTCATTATTCTGAATGTCATTACACAGACAACATCCATCTCCATTACTTGCCAAAAGAAGGAAGACAATTAGGTGTTACAGCTGGATATATGACTCACCGTAGACTTCTCTATGGTTCACCAAGTCATTCAACTCACCTTTTCTATTTTGCCAAGGAATTTTATTGGTTCATATCTAATTTTGTTTGGAGATTTTGGAAGAGAAATAGTTGGAAGCTAGCTTGCAACACTTAGGAATTCAGATACTGCATTTGGATAAGTTTTTGCCTTGACTTTGCTCCAAAAGAAACAACTTTGGACAGTTGGACTTACGTTCTTGAAATTAATTTTAAGTCCAAGGACACAAATTATACATCTCGATCAGTCAATTTATTGTTGCAAACGACTATTTTAACCCAGAACACTTAAAATTCTTGGAAGTTCTTCTGGTCAAGATTACATTTATCTTGGTACGGCAACCCTAAGCAAGAAAAAACAAATATGCTTTGAAAAACATGGTTCTTGTCATAATAAATAACCTGACATACATACGCAAAAATTTCAAACATGCTCTGTGGATAGTTAATTTCAACTCTTAACTGATGAGTACGTGTTTTGAGGTGTCCTCATCAAGTCAAACATTTCAGTTACGTGTCTGAAACAAATTCGTGTTCTTTAAAGAAAATTTAAAAGCAATCTTCCTTTTCTTCTCCTTACTCTATATATTGATGCTGCTTTTTTATTTTTCTTCACGATATCTATGTCAAACTTACGCGTGCTTAAAGTGCGCACTACAACCAGTACAATATGTCAAGGATTAAGGTCTGCAATAGACATTTTGCTTTAATGAATAATAGTGTTAGGTACCATGAAAGATGAAACGCAATGGCATGAAAATAATTTATATATTGATTGAATGAAAAGTGAAAATAATTGCATATATATTGTCACAACTTATTTTCGGACCGTGATCAGTATACAAGACAGATCTTTTATAGGAGCTCAGCCCATCTCGCACAAGCCTTAGAGAATCAAAAACTCTACCTAATTATTTATTTATAAAAATATTTTTTAATAAAACTATTTGTGAAAGATCATATGGATATATGAAAATAAAATATATAATGTAACAAAATATAATATATGTGAAATCATATATAAGACGATCAAATCGTAAGTCAAAGTACCAAAAGGAAAAATATGAAAACTTAATAACCCAACAACATCTTGGTGTGGAGCTTTAAAACAAAAGAGTAGCCCGACCAAGAGGATGTCACTAACCAAATCAACAAACGCCTCACTGAGTAAAGATGTCAAATGATTGTCGAGTCAAAATGTCAACCTGAGAAATGGAAATAAAATAAACAAAAAAAATGAAAATGGGTCAGAACCCAGTAGGGACAATACTCCAGAATGTCTCATACGTGTCTCGCAAAGACTAGTTTAAAAACCATTTGAAAACTACCACATGCATGTACAAGAAAAGAATATATATAAGTATACACACTACATACATAGTACAATTCCGAAAGAATGTTTCAAAACATTTACGCCCAAAGCAAACACATGCACTTTGACAAAATAATACTAATAGTTTAGATTCGAAAATAGAGTCTAGGTACTATGGGACCAATAACAATCGCTGTGTCACTCAACTACCGTATAATGATTGTGGACTCTGTCACTAATCCGTAAATAGATCATGTGTTAGACTAGGACACATGTCGACAACCCTGATACCTGGGTTATATCAAAGCATTAATATACTAAAGGTTATGTACCCCATAGCGAAGACGTCCTACAACAAAATCCGTAATAATTTATCCAAAACAAAGCATGTAATCTAAAGTCAAAATTAGACGAAAAACATATATATATAAATTTTCAAAACAAAGTAGTGAATATTTATTCACATAATCCAAATTATTTAATTAACCAATTCTTAAATTAGTCAGGTTTTAAATACGTATTAAACACATAAAAAACATAAACAGTTTTGAGACACAACCTATATGTCTGAAGCTGTTATCCACTCACCTGGATGTCCAAGCTCTAGGATCTGGTACCACTGTCAGGCTGCTGATCCCGCTGACAAGAACAATAAGTTAAAACAAAATATCAGAAACTAAAAATATATCAAAAACAAAGCGAATGAGACATTAGTATTGTGACTGTACTGAGATGCGTGCATATGTATATACGGACTCAGACACACAAACAATGCCTAAAAACTCATTTCGGTTAAAGATATATAACTAACGTCCCAAAAATTAAAATCTATGTAGAATTACGATTTGGTCCCCGAACCTTGTAAAATTACAATTTAGTTCACGAAATATATAATTCCTTAAATTGCTCCAAAAATTCCAAAATTATTAATGAGATCCCAAAATATACAAATATGCCTAATAAATCTCCAATTATCCTCCAATTAATAATTTAACCCAAAAATACAAAATATCATTCTAGTCCCTTATGACAAATTACCGTTTAGTTTAATTTTCGATCCTCTAGATTTTAAATGATTCTGATTATACCATACACCTCCTAACATCCTCTATAACATAAATCAAACACCCAATAGCATCAAACAACTCAAAATTCACCAAATTTTTCATCAAATCCGTAATACTCTATCACCATCAATAAAACAACAAAAATTCCTCAACAATCACTTGTTTTCTTGTATTCCTAAGACGCACAAATATTATACTATCAAAATCCCTCTCAAAACCATCAATAAATACAACAAAAATCATCACACACAAGCCATTTTCGAATTCATTCATACCCATTTCAAGAATTGCGTGAATTCATACAAAACAACCTAGTTTAAGCATTCATAGGCTAAAACTCATCATAATCTATCACCCTTAACTCCCCATTGTTGAAAATCAACAAGAAATCACAACCCTAGCTCCAAAACCGTCACCCAACAACCCCCACAACAATCAAAGAAATTCAACACCAAATATGAGAAATAAACAAAGGAAAAATGAAAATCTTACCTCTAGATTGCAAAGAGGCCTGATGGAGAGCAAGAGAGAGTGATTTGGGACGGATTTTGAGCGAACAATGACAAAGGAATGCAAGTGTAACCGAAGGAGGGACAAAGAGGCATTAAATAGGCAAAACTAATCTAAATGGCAGTGTTTTGGGCATCCTCCGTGCTTTTATTTTTTCAAGACACCGTGTCTCTGCCTGTGTCCTGTCCAGATGCATGTTGCAAAGTAAGACACGGCCAGCTCATGCAAGACATGACCAGCTCATACAACACGGTCACGGACCGTGTCTCAGCCAAAAATCACGGCTTGGCTTGTTTCAAGACATGGACAGATCCACACGCCCGTGTTCGTGCAAGGCCCATAACACAATTTTTCTCGCCCAAAAACACATCGTTCGATCACACAATCATTCAACATTATCAAAGAGGAAAAAATCAATCTAAATCCACCAATTATCAATGCCCAAAACACCAATTTCATGAGTGTCACTCCAAATCAAAAACCAAACTCGACTTACCACCTTCGAATACCGTCAAAAGTAGCAAGATATTATAGTGACCGTTTAACCCCTTCAACAACGTCGTTTGATTATTCTAACATGGCTCGTTAAACGGTCACGTTTTGTGTTAAACGATGACGGTTTCAAATTTTGAGGGTCAACAATAGTCATTTTTTAAGTTGAAGGGGTTTCATAAGCGTTCGCAAAGTTCGGGGAGGGGGGGAATTGCATGTTTGATACAGGTTCAAGGGCTTCACATATATTAAGCCATAACAAATTACTAAGAATAGGTGATGTTTGATTTTGGTACATAGAAATCAATTTAGAGTTATAGTATGCTATATAATATGGTGAATCAATATATAAAAAAAAAAAACATCCATGATCATTTTGATGTGCAGGAAAACATCAAGTTCTTATAGGAACACCAAAAGAGATAAATTGAAGCAACAGGTAGCTGTTTAATATTTGCAATTTCTCTTTTTTCTTATACTGCATATTCCTGATTAATGCAGACTCTTGATACTTAAAATATTCTATAAATAATTAAAAGTTTTATTCTATGGCTAAAAAAAGGGTGGCAAAAGCAAACAAGTATTCAAACGGTGGGCGGAAAGAATGCGGTGAAGTTGTGAATTCTGATCTCTTTGGTCTCACTCGGTAGCTATATGCATTTGATTTTATAATTAGTTATTGTCTTTACTCTTTTTTTCCCTCTTTGTTTCGTTTTGGTAATTCTCGGAATACTCTCCCTGAAGTTGATAATTTTGCGAATGAAGCTACAATTATGGGTTGATTTTGTTGGTTGGATTGCAATATTTCATTGCATAAAAATTTTCATTAAGAGAAGGATTGGTTAATACTATTAAGAGATAGTAAATATAAGTGAATGTCGGACTCATATGATTTAGCAAAAGACTCTGATACCCTAGCAATCATGTGAGCAAATTAATTCACATATTTATTCGACAAGAATGGCAATGTACAATTGATATTCGAACTTGTATGAAGTGAAGACTGGTCCGAAATAAAAAGTAGATACCAAATCTGTTAACAAATTAATAAGACATGTCTTCACTTCAAGAAATAGGACTAGAGCTCAGGATTCAACCTACAAAAGACATACAAGGTGAAATTTTGAGAGTAAATTAGAATAAGTGATCATGGTGTGGTAATATAGGAACAAACACATGAGGAACCAACAAAAAGAATACAAAAATAACGGAAGCAAATAAAGACTAGATGAAGAGAAAACACCCGAATAAAACAACGAGAGCAAAGGGAAGGGACTACAGCCAACAATGAATTTGTAATACCTCGTCCATTCCGATGAAATTTCCCTTTAGCGTTCCGATAAATTGTGACGAACTCTTTAGTGGAACGTCATTTGATTTCGAATGATCTCAGTATGATTTGATTCTCGAATGTTCGAGATGAAGTTCGAGTAGCGGAAGGATGTTATTTTTGTAAGGTTAGGTGTCGTCGGACATCAGAAATTATCTGATGCTCGTTCAGAAGCAAAGGAAGTTGAGGAATGCTATTTGGAGCATGCCAACGTACGTTAAAATTTGTGAACCATACGTTAACTGCAATTCTTTCACAATGTATGTTGTGGTAAGATGACGTACGTTATCTGGGGATAAAGATAATCAACGTACGTCATGAAGTTACAATTTCGAAACAGAGGCTACTGGACGTATTGTTGACCACGACAACGTACATTGTACACTTTATAACTTACGTTATGACACCAAGACATACGTTGCATTACAAAAGAACGTATGTTGCCTTTGAAAATAATGAAACGGTGCGTTTCGATTTGTGGGTGTTTAAAACACCCAAAACCCGTCCGAAACTCTCATTTTTCACACTCTTACTCTCTCGGATCATTTCTCTTTGCCTCTCATCAGTTTCCCAACGTTCCTATACATCTCTAGAGGTAAGATGTTAGTTCTAATCTCTTCCTTTCATCCATTTCATGCATTTAATTTTTGAAATGAGTTTTAGGCCGAAAATGAAATGGGTCTCAGATATGTGAGGTTTATGATGAAATGGATGTTGTAGGTTGTTAGATTATGGTTCTTGGAGGTTATATTAACACAAATCTAGCTTGAAATCAGAAGAAATGATGAGTTCTTTGAATGGCTAGGGTAAGATTCGGGTTTGACAAATTTCTGATGATTTTGCTGTTTGTTTGAGGAAATTGTTAATGGATTAATGTTTTTGAGGTTAAGGTGAATCCATAAGTATATTTGGCTTCGATTTTTGTCGGCTAAATCGAGAATCAGATAATTTTGAAAATAATTTTTATGCCTAAAATAGTTTTGTAATTTCTGAAAACTTGAGTTTAGATTCGTAATTTTAGAAACTTGAGAGTTAGATTTGTAATTTTGGAAAAGTTTGGAGATATTTGAAATTTTGGGAATTTAGGGAGTAATTTTATAATTTCGAGGAAAGAAGTTAAATTCGTAAGTTCGGAGAGTTCGAGAGCTCTTTTGAGAATTCTGACTATTTGGAATAGTCGTTGGTATATTCTCGAACTCGAGGACTAGTCTGTAATTTTACGATGTTCAAGAACTAAATCGTAATTTTACAAAAGTCGGGAACTAAATCGTAATTTTACATGGATTTTGATTTTTGGGCTGTGAGTGCTAGATCTTCGATCGAAATAGAATTTCTGACGCCGATGGCGTCTAAGTCTGCATTTGCATTTCATATGTATTTTGTAATGTCACAGTTACCATGTCTGAGTCTACTGTACTCTGTTTCTATTGTCAGCTCTGTTTGACTTTCGAGGCGACCAATCATTCACCAGTGGATTGTGATTTGGAGTATTAGCTTGGCGTCCAGGTGAATGCGATGTCGACTTCA
>CAODLS011313840.1:0-10801 GCA_948243855.1 Flueggea neowawraea | reverse complement strand
CAAGGTAAAATGAATAGCAAAAATAATTCAAGACAGATTCTTCCTCATTCAACAACAATTCTGCAATCAGTTCATACATTTCATAAAGCTTAAAACCCAATCAATCTGTACTTTGTTTCTAGGAGTAGCAGAATAAAACATTTGAAGAACCACCAATTGCCTCTCTATCTTTCACCTCAAAGACAATAGCTTGAATCGAACTTGAGCTAAAGTTAGCATATTCTTGCGTTCTCCGAAACGTGATCTTCCCAAAGCTGTTCATAGACGGCATTCAGATTCTAATCAGAACATGTAAGTCTACAGGAAAGCCACAAATCCGAAATGCTGTAAATTTGAAGCAAACCTAGTCAAATCGACAAGATCCATATGGGCATCATCAAAGAGCATGAAAAACTAGATAAATTGAACCCGAAGTCGCAAACTTTAGCAAGACCCAGAATTGAAATTCTCATAATTAACCAGTCTTTACTCTCATCCTCCACACTAACCTAGAAGATCTAATCACCACATAGCAAACATGACACACAAACTGAACTTGAAACTTACCGTTAGATGGAACGGCACTGCTCTCAGTGATGTTTCCAGGAGCAGATGTGTAAATTGTCTTCAACCACTCTAATGGTGCCCCCTCTCACCTATAAGTGAGGTGGGAGCACCATACAAGGAGGGGACAGAGGAGCCCCCTAATAAGGGGGTTTCGGCCAGTGGCAAGTGGGTTACGGGCACCCACCAGCCCCCGTCTTCCTCCGTCCCTGTCAGTGGTGGAGCCATAAATTGATGGACATAGAATCAGTGTTAGGATGAAATAAAATGAAATTTTTTTGTAACAAAAAAATATGGCAATATTAAAAACCGATACAATTACATTAAAAATAATTAAAAATATAAAAATGAGTACAACTCAAGCGACACTCGTATTTATAGTGTGAGATAATTAATTTCCACAAATATCCATAATTTAAAATGAATTCATTGTCAATAATTGTAAATAATTCTAGGCTTTTTTACAAAATATTTCTTCATTCTATTTTTATATACAACTTACCAAATTGAACATAAACAAATATTTAATCAATTGAGAAATAAGAAATTCATAGTAATTCAACAATCAATACTCACAAATCACAATTAATTCAATCTGAAAACCTAACAATTACCAAAATCACAAGTCTCAACAATTCTCAACTAATTCAATTTGAATACCTAACAATTATCAACCCTAATTAATTGGAATATAAAAAACAGAGTTGAAAGGAGCAATGGCTAACCAACGTACGGAGGACTGCGGAAGGTGCATAGACAGAGACGGGCGGGTGTTGGAATGGTGGCGAGATGGCAGCGGCATCTGGAAGGGGAAAATTCTCTTGAGCAGTGGTGGTGGCTGTTGTACTGCGTTTTTAGAATTGGAAAAAGGAAGGGGACCGGTTTCAACAATCCCCTTTTATCCTTTTTTTTAAAAAAAAAATTCTGTCCCATGTCGTTCGCAAGAAATTTTTATTTTTTTTCAAACTAGGGTCAAACCAACGTCCTTTGGCCTTTTTTTTTCTTAAAGAAGCACAGGGGTTACAAACCCCTGCAGTTGTAGAAAAGGAACGAAGCAAGTGGGCTGGGGACAGGGTCGGCGCGGGGGTGGGTGTGTGGTTTGGGTTTTGTAGGGGTACACTGGCCGGCTAGTGGATCGGCCGACCCCACCTTCCTCTGCCACTGATACTAATATAATCCCGATTGTCACCGTAACCAAAGAGGAACATAAGAAGTTGTGCCGACTTTGGATGAAAGTTTTGATTGTGAAGTTATTGGGGAAGATTCTCCCTCCAGCCACAATTGAAGAGCAATAAAATTTTTGCGCCTGGTGCGGATGATTATCTTACGGCGATATATGGTAGTCCTTGTGATACTACTAGAAGACAGCTATGGGATTTCGTGAGGCAATGGTCTAGACCTTCTCATGAGCTTTGGCTTGTCCTGGGGGATTTCAACAGCATGCTACGTCCTGACAATAAGGAAGGAGGCCGAGAGCTTACTTATAATCAAACCAAAGACTTGCTTAGCTGCATTGAAGACTGTAGTTTATAAGAACTCAAAACATATCGTGCAAGATTCACTTAGGAAATACATGGTGTTAAAGAGAAGATCGATTGGGCGTTCTGTAGCTTGCAATGGACTGTTTCTTACCCTTATTCTACGGCTTATCATCTTCCTATGATGCGTTCGGACCATCGTCCAATTCTTGTTAAAATTTTTGAACAGTAGCGTTGTACGACAATTGCTTTCAAATTCAGAGAGGAACGACTGCTGGAGTCATTGAGAACAATTGGTCCCCTACAGAATCATTACCTAATTCTCTTTCGAATCTTGGGGCAAGTCTTACCACTTGGAGCAAACAAGTATTTGGAAATATTGATGTTCAGAAGCGCAAGCTTATGAATAGAATTGCTGGAGTTGACCGTGCACTTGACAGGAAGCAGAATCCTTTTATTGTTAATCTAAAAATTAAGCTTCAGAGTGAGTTTGAGGTTCTTTTGCTTCAAGAAGAGGCTCGCTAGAGACAAAGATCTAAAGATCGATGGTTATCTCTAGGCCACAGGAACAGTTCATATTTCCATGGTCGAGTTGTTATTCAGAAAAACAGGAATAGAATTAACTATCTTAAGGACCAGAATGGCAGCATTATTGATAGTAAAGAGGATCTGAAACAACATGTTGTTAATTACTTTTTCTCCTTATACTCTGATGATGTTGTTTATGTTCCCCTATAGACATGCCATGGGTTTAATGCCATTGAGACTAACAGACTTGGTGTTGTTCCTAGCGAGGAAGAGATTAAAAAAATAGCTTGATGCAATAGACCCGTCAAAGTCAACTGGCCCTGATGGCTTCCCAGCTCTGTTTCATCAGAGGAATTGGCAAGTTGTTAAAGATAAGCTTGTTCCTTTCCTTCAAAATGCTTTTCATAATAGAAATAGTATTCAGGATGCTGATAATACTTTACTTGCTCTTATTTCAAAAATTCAACACCCTGAACTTGTTATCCAGCTGCGACCAATTGGCCTTTGCAACGTATGTTATAAAATTTTGTTCAAGGTGATTGTCTACAGGATCCAACCTTATTTTGAAGCTCTTGTTGGTGAGGTACAGGCTAGCTTTGTTCCAGGAAGACAGATTACTAGCAACATTGTCACACATTGTCATCATGCAAGAAGCTATGCATAGCATGAGAACGAGGACTGCCAAAAGAGCCCAGAATCGAGTTAGTAATTTCTGGAAACATTCTCCTTCTGACACAACGAAAATTAGGGTTGATGCAGCCTATGATCAAGTGAATGAGCGTTGTGCAGTTGGTGTGACAGCTCGCGATTGTAATGGGATGTTAATCAACTGTGATTCTAAAATTGGATATTGCTCTCCTTTATTCGCTAAAATTTGGCGTTTGGTATGATCTTAAATGAGCAAATGAAAAAGGTCTCCAAAATGCAATTCTTGAAACCGATTCCGAACTTGCTATCTAAGTGGTTTTGCACCAAATGAGTGGAAAGGGAGGCATCAATCTCTAATCTGGGAAGTTTGGAGATTACATCAAGGTGGACACCATATCATTTAACAGACGGCGAGAGAGACTAATCAAGTGGCACATTGGCTTGCGCGGAGAGAATTAATAGAGACTGCTACTCATTATGTTTTAGATGATTTACCTGCTGGTGTTTTTTTTATCGAGCCTTAATTTCACAGGAGAAGGCTTTAAGCGCACATCTGTGTGCCGCAGGGCTTAAACTCGGGATGCACTACATCCACTGGGGAGGTCCAACCGGCTGCTCTAGCAGCCCGCGGCACCTGCTGGTCTATTTCGATTATTGTATTTAGACAAAATGTTCCTTCTTTGGATTTTTATGTTACTAATAGAACTCCATCCGTTATATGTGACGGGACCAACCTAATTAAGTTGGTTATATGTCGAGTCACTAATGCGCAAGTTCAACTTAGTTGATTCAATGTGTTAGTGGGTTGGTAATTCATTAAAAAAAATGTCGAAATAAACTTTAACATCAATTTGAAAAAAATTAAACAAGAAAATTAAACAATAGTTGGCATTCAATTAATGCATTCCAAGTTTTCAAGTTTTATTTTTTGAGTTTCCTAAAATTTTCTGTAATAATTTAAAAAATAAGAATGAAATAGAGCCTTGTTAAGAGTTAAGAATTATTATAGATTCAGAGTTACCTTTGTCTTCTTTAAGCCTTTCTTTAGAGAAATTGATGGTCAATTGTGAGTGGAAGTTATTTTGAACAAAATTTTGAGACTAGAGAGTTGGTTTTGTTGCTGTAGTTTTGAACAACAAAAAGTATTTGAACGGGTGAGTCAATATATATAAGAAAGTAAAGTTAAGTCAATGCTTATTTTTATTTTTTTCTATTTATCTATTTAATTTGTTTGATAAACATACATTTGTTCTCTTAAAATTTGAAAGAGTGGACAACTTTTAACTTAAATATTTTTTCATGTATTGAATTTTGGGTGAAATTTATCTTTGAGGATTAATTAGTTTTCTTTTTTTTTTTTTACCATATTTTATTATTTTTTCCTCGTTGTAGTCCCTAGTTTATTGAAAAAGTTTGGCAGAGGTTTAGTAGTTGGTCTGTGGATCAACTTAATTTTGCAGGAAGAATGACGCTTATTCAATCTGTTTTACCTTCTTTCATTATGCAAGCAGTTGAGCTCCCTGTCACTCTTTGTAGTGAACTCAATCGTCTTTGTCGTAACTTCCTTTGGTGTAGCAAAGAAGGTCAGAGAAAGATTCCTCTCATATTGTAGCTCCAAAGATGAAGGAGGCTTAGGTCTCAAGTCTACCAGAATTTTGAACCAAGCGTTCTTAGCCAAGCTTTGGTGGAAACTCGAACAAAACCGCAATTCTTTTTGGGCCAAGATTCTCCAAGCCAAATACATGAGAGGTCACGTTTCCAACAATTCTATGGCAAAGACGTCTAATATCTCTTCCACTTGGCATTCCATTATTAATTCTGCCAGTGAAGTGGATAAAACTACCAAATGGTCTGTTGTAAATGGGAAAAGAATAAAGTTCTGGGAGGACAATTGGGTTGAGGATTGGGGTCCTCTTAAGGATCATTGTACTCAACCTCTTCCACCTGATGTTTCTCATGCTATTGTAAATGAGTTTGTTTCAGATACGGCTTGGGAGTTCAGTAAATTTCAGAACTATCTTCCTGCTGATGTGCTGCAATCTGTCAACGCAATTCATCCGCCAATTTCCAATTGTCCTGAGGATATGTGTTGCTGGAAATTGATAGCTTCAGGCAAGTATTCTATAACTTCTATGTATGAATTCCTATCTAATGCTAATTCTTCTTTTGCTGGCCAACATGGGGATATCAAATGGAATTATATATGGAAATGGCCTGGACCACCACGCATCAGGACGTTCCTGTGGCTCGCAACTTATGGGAGATTGTTAACAAATGTCCATAAGCAAAAACGAGGGCTGGCTCACTCCGATACCTGTCAACGTTGCTCAAATGCGCCAAAGACTGTTCTTCATGTTTTGAGGGGTTGTACCATTGCAAGACAGATTTGGTCGCGTATTGTCCCAGCGAGATTAAGAAGCCAATTTGTCAATGCGGATCTAATACAGTGGATTACTTTGAATCTTCAAATCAAGAAAATCAAATTGAACGGAGTATCATGAAACATTCTCTTTGGGTTTGCAACTTGGAGGCTTTGGGGAGAGAGGAACAGGATAGTTGTGGAGGATCACACCCAGAGAACAACTTGGAATTCCAGTGCCTTTCTAACGCTAGAGCCTATTGCAACGTAATGCACTGCATGAAGAATCTGTCCTCAGCCAAATAGCCCACAATCGAGTAAGTAATTTCTGGAAACATCCTCCACCCGACACAACGAAAATTAGTGTTGATGCAGCCCATGATCAAGTGAATGAGCGTTGTGCAGTTGGTGCGACAGCTCGCGATTGTAATGGGATGTTGATCCACTGTGATTCTATCAAAATTGGATCTTGCTCCCCTTTATTTGCTAAAATTTGGATACTTTGGTATGGTCTTAAATAGGCGAATGAAAAAGGTCTACAAAATGCAATTCTTGAAACCGATTCTGAACTTGCTATCTAAGTGGTTTTGCCACCAAATGAGTGAAAAGAAAGGCAACAATCTCTAATCTGGGAAGTTTGGAGATTAAAAGAAGGTGGAAATCATATCATTCGACACACGGCGAGAAAGACTAATCAAGTGGTACATCGGCTTGCACAGAGGGGATTAAGAGAGACTGCTACTCGTTATGTTTTAGATGATTTACCTAATGGCCTATTTCGATTCTTGTATTTATACAAACTTAATGTTCCTTGTTTAGATTTTGATATTATTAATAAAACTTCACTCGCTACATGCCACGTGACCAGCCTCTACATGCGACGGGACCAGCGTAACTTAGTTACATGTAATATCACTGATGTACAGATTCAACTTTATTGATTCGACACATTAATAAGTTGGTCATTCATTCTAAACAGGTGTTGAAATAAATTTTAACATTAATTCCCAAAATTAAACAAGAAAATTGAACAATAGTTGGCATTCAATTAACGCATTCCAAGTTTTCAAATTTTAAAAGAACCATGCATGGTTCAATTTGGTGGCTTGAAAAAAAAAACTATTCAAAATCTAGATTGTTTTCACACTGCACTCGGCAACACATTCAAGCAAAGCATATATTCAAACCAGTTTTGTCACATAATTATGAATCTTACAATTTATCACAAATGAGAAATACAATAAATACACCAATCCTGAAATCCCCATAAATATAATACATTGGACAAAAAGAAACCTGGCAAAACAAAAGCAGCTAAATAACCTTTATGAGCAGAGCCACTGTCCCTATGCTACCTGTGCCAAATCCTCCGCATATTTTAACAATCTATTTACTAACATTTAGTTAGATATTACATATACAACAGACAATGGTTAAGTTAGAACCTTCAATCTATCTACAGCAGCAAATCAATTAGTTCCCTCAAATGCTATTGACATGAAAGTATCATCGTCCAATAGCGAGTCAATATCAATCAATTCGTCATCCACGTCAGCCGCTTCTTCAGGATTGCTCAGGTCCATGTTACATGCTGCAAAAACATACGAATGGAAAGGTATTATTGTTTAGGATTGCATTAGGACCAATAGCAGATTAAAAGGTGATCTTCCAATAAAAACAAATGACCTTATGGTTACAATATTTATAACAGATTTGATGATATCATGCATATGAAACTATGATTGATCAGCTAATTTGGTTTCAATGAGCGGTATAACTCTCCTCTCTCGGTGCCTATAAGTAAGGGCAACCCCTCAACACCATACATATCATACACAGCACCACAGGTTCTACGAGGATTTGAACCAGGTGGTTGCTTTAAAGATCCAAACCCTCATTCAATTGAACAAATGAACCTTGGTAGTTGATCAGCTAAATTAATCCAAATGAAAGAAGTTTCATGAATTCAAAACAAAAATGAAATAGGACATCTCATCCACTACAAAGCTAGTCCGAGTGGTTGATTTAAATACTGAAGACGACAGATAGTGTACCTTTGTTTCACGCAATTTTTCAGCAACTGTCAGCAGCCTCCGGTATTGTGCTCGTCCCTCTGGATCATAAAACATAAACTTCACCCTAGAAAGTGCTTTTTGCTGCCTTTCCTCATTTTGTTTCCTCCCTTCCTTCAGAAAATCGTAATCATCCTCTTTTGACGGCACGCATTCTATATTGGAATCCTGGGTAAGGGCATCTAGTCGGAATCCATGCAAACCACTTCCTTTCCGTCTCCAGCGCAAAATAACCTTCTCTAGAATTCCAACCGACCATATGATAGTTTTATATTGCTTCCTGACCTGGTGCCCCCTCACATGAGCCTGTAAAAATCGGAAAATCAGCTTTAGATAGAGAGAGAGAAGAATAAAATCCTTTGAATAAATAAAGTGAAAAGAAGAAACAAACCTTTTCCTTCTGACCAAAAAAAAAAAGGCAAAAAAAAAGCAAGAAAAAACCTGGATTTTAACAATTCTTTGTCGGATTACCAAGAATTCTTTCCTTTTCTTCCAACCACGGAACTTCTTCTGAATTTGTATTGCAGCGCATGGGCTACTCCATCAGGTTGAGCAGACTTGCGTGCTTTGCCAACTGCAACTGACAAGGCATGTTCATCTAATATTCCATCATCCTCACCCTCAGCTAACTTTTTCCGATGGAATGACTGCATCCTGAATACTTGGCATATACGAGTAGCAGCTTGTGTAGCATTGGAGATGGCAGTTAGGGAATCCTTCAGTGACAGAGCATCTGGAACATCACCATCACTCACAGGTGTGGCTGTCCGCTCTAAAATTGTTTCCACAGCCTGTTTTCCTGAAACTTCCGCAGAATCTTTCACAGTAAGGGATGATAAGTAGCTGGTCAAAGACGATTCTGCAAGGAAACCAGAGACTCCTTTGTGCCCATTGCCAGAAGCAAGGTCTGCTGGCGTTCTGCCCAGAAGAAATTCTGGAGAGGGATCAGTCAATGCCCCAGGAGCTGCACCCAGTGAAACAAGGACAGCAACCGTCTCTTCTCTGCATTTAGAAGAATTGAATCAACTAAAATAATGTTATTGGTGTAAAAACACAATGTAAAGTATACCAACACATGTTATGAATTTAATACAACCTAGGCATTTCGAGCAAATAATCTCCAGGCTGTTCATAATATAACACAGTATTACTGTTTTACTAAAATCTCAACATTTGAACTGTGTTGTCAAATAAATAAATAAAGCCACCAGACGGGAAACTTAAGACTCTAGGCCAAAAAAAAATAATTGCTGTAACAATGCATCATATAATAAGAGAGCATTAGAATATCAGCTAACTGAGAGGTTCTTGCCTGCCATAAAGTGCAGCCCAATGAAGGGCAGTCCAACCATTCACATCACGGAAGTTAACACTGACACCACTAGTCACAATTGGTCCTACTGCCCAACTACACCCAAGAGCAGCTGTTAGATGTATCACACCTTGCCCATCGTCATCCAACATACTTGGTCCTTTACCACCATCTGAAATTTTATGAAGGAGCCATGAAAATAATTTCTCCTTCATCTGCCTCTCAAGAAGCTGTTCTTTTACTCCTTCCTGAGACAAATTTTCATCCACCGTTGTTTCTCCTGTTTGGTAACTTTCATCTTCCTCCTTCAATAAAATGAGCTTGTTGATTAACTCCTGCTTCTCTTGAGAGTCATCAAATAGATGATCCGGAGGACTAGAAGATCTGAGAGACAGCAACTTGTCAAGGCGCATAAAAAGATGCAGTTCATCTGCATTACCACCATAAACTTTTTTAACATCTATATCCTCAGGGGAACCAGCATGATAATCAAATTCTCGCACTTCACTGCATGCCACTCGGTTAGAACAGGTAACATAAAAGGGAACTCTTGCAACATTATGAGGAGGAGCATAGCAACAAAGAATCCCATCAGCCAAAATATTTGCTTGAACCTCCAACTCCCCAAACATGCAAGACCAATTGTATTTTGCCACCTCCAGTTCACTTTTCAGGAATTTTCCAATAATGTGAACCTATTATAGGAAAGACAAAATGACATTCGATAAATTCTTCAACAGAAATACTTTTGATAGCTGAACAGGTAAAAAGAATGGCATGGTTGTACAGGAGATATAATTAATGCAAATGAGAATAAACAAAAAGCATAACCCTTTGTGCTAGGGAAAGAGGATGTTAAAGAAATGTCTACTCCACTAGCATATGATTCAAGTGCAACATGGATAATCATATTGAGAGTGATGATTGAGAAGGTTAAAAAATGTTCCCTAAAAAATTAAAGATTGAAGAACTCTAAACTCTTGATTAACAACAATAATCTGCATACCTCAGTTTCAGAGTCTGCATAGGCCCACTTTGGTGAAAAATCTATTATGCTGAAAAGCTGGTCTTGCGAGAGAGAAGGGCTCAAGGATGGATCATCAACCACATTTCCACATTCAACGGTGGTCCATGAAAGACCAGATGAAGACCTTATATTGAGGTCATCTACCTCCCCTAATTCTTGAGTAATCCAGCGAGAGAAGCTGTCAACTTTCTTCAGCCCTTCTTCTCCATCTAGCAATGATTGTTTTGCAATGAAAGGATATTTGCTATTGCCTTCTGCATTCATCTCGTCCTCAGGATTTGCATGCAAGACATGTGGAGGTTCCATGCCGGTAAGCTGCATTTGATGGTTATTCTGCAGTTGTTCATTTTGTGGAACAGGAAAATATGGCTCCATAGCATTTTTCTGATTCACACCTTGAGAAGTTCCTTGTTCATATAATCTGCCATCTAGATCATATGCCCATTCAAAAGTTACTGTTGGATCCATATGCACCCCTTGTAAGTGCAAGGAATTGTTCCCAAAAGAAGTCTGGATAAAAAGAATAAAATTCTGACATTAAAACAGTATATACAAAAATCTTGATACTAGTAATAAGATAATGAAATTTGAGACACATAATACAAAGCTATACCTAAGTGGAAGGCTCTCTCAACCAAATAAATGCAATGCAATATCATAAAAGTGGTGATCCATAAAAATCGCTGCATAAAGTATACCAAACTGTTAAGACTTAAAATACCTGCCAATTTGACTGGACTGGAAGAGAACCATCAAATCCTTCTTTGGCAGCACGCCCACCACCTAAAATCTCACCAAGATTGATATTCCCTTCATTGCCAATATTAACAGATT